>VZRS01010062.1:338874-370772 GCA_013398055.1 Ifrita kowaldi | reverse complement strand
AGTAAAGACATGTTACACAGAATCATAGAATGGGCCAGCACCCTGTCCAGCTAAATATCAAATGTGTCCAGTGTTGGGGAATCTCCCACTTCTCTGGGGAGATTATTCCAATGGCTGATTGCTCTAATTGTGAAAAATTATCCTCTTGTGTCCGGTTGTAACCTCCCTAGGAGTAAATTGTACACATTACACCTCATCTTTTCCATCTAACTCCTTGTAAGAAGGGAGTCTCCATCTTTGTAGTACACATCCTTGAAATACTGGAGCATGGTGGTCCCCTTGCATCTCCCCCAAGTCTTCTTCTGTCAAGGCTGAACAAATCAAGCTCTTTCAGACTTTCCTCATATGACAAGCTTTCTAGTCCTTTGATCCTCTGTGTCACTTCTCTGGACCCTCTCCAGCCTGCCCACAACTTTTTGCATAGCAGGAACCAAAACTGAACACAGAATTCAAGGCATAACAAGCCGAGTGGAGTGGGACAATAATGATTTCTTTATCAGCTGTGATAATATCAGCGGTGATGCCCTTGTTAATGCCACCCAGAATCCTGTTGGCTTTCTTTGCCACAACAGCACACTCTCCACTCACATTGAGTTCACCATCCATCAGGACTACCAGGTCCCTTTCCACAGAGCTGCTCCTCAGCAGAGTAGAGTCCTGTTTTCCTGGGTTATGCTTTCCCAGGTACAAGACCACATGTACTTGCCAAACTTCATAAGGTTCTTGTTACCAATCCAGGTCTTCCTGCAGGGTGGCTCTCCCTTCTGAAGTGTCCACTTTCCCACTCAGCCTTCTACCATGAACAAATTCTGCCAGGGTATGCTCGATCCCATCTTACGGCTCACTTAGGAAGATATTAAACACTGTTGGGTCCAATATCAATCCCTGTGGCACCCCACTTGTGACAGGCTGCCAGTTTGAAGAGCTACTCACCACCACCCTCTGGGTGCTGCCTGTTAGTTCCCCACTCATCACAGGGACCACTTGTCCAGATCCTTAACACATTGGCTTCTCCAGGACAGGGCTTTGGGAAGCCATATCAAAACCCTTGGAGAAATCCAGGTAGACAATGTCCACCACCCACCCCACATCAACCAAGCAAGTTACTTTGTCATAAAGGACGATCACGTCTGTCAAGCATGAGTTGCCCTTGGTGAATCCATGCTGGCTCTTCCCAATCTCATGCTTTATCTGACTTGTGATGGCCCCCAGGAGGATGTGTTCCATAATTTTCCCAGGGACTGAAAATAAGACTGATGCGCCTAAAATTCCCTGAATCCTTCTTTAATCCCTTCTTGCAGATGGGGGTGATATTAGCCTTCTTCCAGTCTTCTGGGATATCTTCCAATATCCACAGCCACTCAGAGATTATGGAGAGCAGCCTCCCACTGCTGTCAGACAGCTCTCTTAACACCGTCAGGGGACAATGTCAGGGCCCATTGATCGTTGGGGGCCAAGTCCCTGTCACAGATCACATAAAACTCTTCCTTCAGTGGGTCTGTGTTTGCATCAGCCTGGGGTTTTGTTCCCAAGGCCTGGGGGCCAACAGTGCTGGTAAAGACAGACCTGGAGAAAGCATTGAGAACCTTTGCCTTTTCAGTCTCATTAGTCACTAATTCCCCTCTGCTGTTTAACACCAGGCCAGTATTTCCCTCCTCTTTCTGCTTGGTGTTTACGTACCTGAAGAGCCCTTTATTGTGGTTTTTGACATCTCTGACCAATTTCCATTTGAACTGAGCTTCTGGTTTTCTGATTGCATCTCTGCATGCCCTGGGAGTGCCCTTGTAGTTCTCAAGGGGTATTGCCTCCTTTTCCATCTCTGGTACGCTTCCCTTGGTTTGGAGCACACTCAGAAGGTCACAGTGAAGCCAAGGTGGTCTCTTGCTCCAGCTACTTCCCTACCTTTAAAGGGGATGAAATGTTTTTGTGCTTCCAGGGGATTATTGAAAAAACTCCCAGCACTCACTAGCTCCTTTATCCTCCATGGAAGCTTCCCATGGAATCCTTCCCATCTGAGCTCTGTGCAAGCTGAGTTACCTCTTCCAAAAATCTAAAACCTTTTCCTTATCACTAGCCTTCAGTATGCTCAGCAGGATCCCAAACTCCACAATATTGTGATCACTGCAGCCAAGGCTATCATTAACTGAGATATCACAGAACAGTTTTTCTTGAATTGTGAGTAACAACAGCAGTGCCTCATTCCTGGTTGGCACATCTAACATTTGTGTGGGAAAACAGTCCTCTATGCATTCCAGAAACTTGATGGATGATGTGTAAGCTGCTGCACTGTTCTTCCAACAAATGTCTGGGTGGGTTTAGTCATCCCTAAGAACCAGGTTGTGTTGACCCAAAGCTTGCTTAAGTGACCCAAATATCCCTTTGTTGATTTTATCATCTTAGTTTGGAAGTCAGTGGCAGATGCATACTGTAAGATTCCCCTTGGATCCAATCCCTCTGATCTTGACCCAGAGGCATTCCATAGGGCTGGAATTATCATAGCTCACTTCCATACATTCAAGGTTCTCCTTTAACAAAGGGCACAACTCCTCCTCCTCTTTTTCTCTGCCTGTCTTTGCAAAACAGCTTATTGCCCTCTGCTGTGGTCCTCCAGTCACACCAGTTGTCCCCACCATGGCTCAGTTATTTCTGTGACATCCTAACTTCTGCTCTTGAGGGAAAGAACCTGTATTACAAACCCACATTGCAAGGAGCTCTGTGCAAGCACAACAGTGACCAGACAGTTTAGCTGACTCTTCAGAGAGGGCATTGGTTTCAAGGACTTTGATCAAATCCTGAAGGGAAGAAAAATACCTGCACAACAAGCTGTTCCAACACACAGAGGTGAAAGTGGTCAAATCTCGTCTTACAACAAATTAGACGAAAAAAAGGCACAAAAGGCGCAGTTGCAATGCTGCCTTTGTTACCTAGGGAAGTGGACAAATTTCAAAATTTCCATGTATGCAAATCAGGAGATTACATCAAAATGTGAGGCTGAATTTGAGCTGACAATTACTCACCTATTATTTCATTCCATCTTTTGCAAACAACTGGATATATCATATTATTCTACTGTACAAAAAAAATACCTGCCATGAGTTTTCACATCCAATATACTGAAAATTGAGTATCTTCTCATGCAAGAAAGAAGGCGCATGCATGAATACAGCTGCAAGTGCTTAATCTCAATTAGCTTTACACAACTCATGTTTTATATAATTTTCTTCCTCCCATATTCATTATCACTGACTTCCTTCCCTTCCACTTTATTTTGCCTGATTTTTCATCCAACACTTTCACTGATCTCTATAGTAGGGACTATAGCATATATTGAAGTAAAGCCTGGGCTCTGCAGCGCTGTATTCTGAGTCACACAAAGTCTTTGCATCTTTAAAAGGTGAAGGAGCACGTACCAGGGAATATGAAATCTCAGCCATGTATAAACAAGTACAGATGGTGCCTGCCAAAGATTTACCGACCTACTAGAAGGCACTCTGAATATAATAGCTACAGAGATGGAGAACTGGTGGTCCTCCACATCTGGCCCAGCTGTCAAGCTCACCAGACACTTTCACAGGTTTTGTTCAAAAGCAATTCCAGAGGCATAAGCCTAGAGGTCAAATCCATCTTGTACTTGCCTGAATAAACCTTTCCCCTTTTGGTGACCTCCAGCCATTGGGATTAACCAACAGTTTCAAAGATGGGGCATTGTCCAAACCCAAAGGAAGTCAAAGAAGTTCCTTCCAGGCCCAGCACAGGTGCTATCTGATGCCCGAAGCAGCAAGCATCATGTAAATATTAACAGCACAGGCTCCAAAGTCAACATCAATTTTGATACCCTTTTCAGAGGTGCATAGTAAAATCCCATAGGTGCTATTGCAATCCAAGAAATTCAAGAAGGGCATAACCTCTTCTGTTGTTACTGTTATTAATGATTGATCACCCAAAGCACATTGCAGTGAATAGAAAAGTCACTTGAGCAGGTTTTCATACATATGTATTTATGTATTTAAAGTTTATCCAGACCTACCAGTGTCAAATTATATTATGTTATACTAGAAACTCAAATAATTCACATACTGGCACAGGCGATGCAGTTGAACGTTCCAGTAAATATCTGTTGTTGATCATGAGCACAGGGCTTCTTACTGAAGCTTTTTTATTCTTTTAAGGTGAAACACAGGCTCAACTACAGTTAAGAGTAAAACTTGCATTTCTCATGCAACTATTTCACATATTCACAAAAAGCAAAGAGAAATAGGTATTTTTACTTAAGTAAGTTGCTCTAGTAATTCCATTTCTTGACTATGGCCAGCTGGGAAGTGCTGAATTCAGTCCAAACTCTGCTGTTAATGATCGCTCAGAGGCCATGCTACTTTCCATGATGCTCTCAGCAATTATGTGTCTGGTCTCAAATAGCAACATATAAAAATAACAGTCTCAGGGCCCTGCCACGATTCTGCCTGGAAACTTTTACTGTTAAAAGAGTTCCCATTAGTGAAAGATTTGGCCAGGCTGGAAGATGACTCACTAATGGCCAGAGCCCGAATCAGAAAGATGACTGCATGCTATCTGCACCAGAATACATGTCTGAACTCACCTGAGCTAGCAAATTCCCAAAAAGTAAACAGCAGCGCCTTTGTTCAGCCTTCACAGAAGCAGAGACATCTGTGTCCAAGCACATGGTCCTGTAAGGCAGCAGAGACCAGCAAGACTATTCTTTCCTGATGGACAAGAGCTAAGCACATACTCCTCCACAGAACCAGGAAAAAAAAAGAAGCTGCCCAGAGCAGGTGTTCCTCTGATAGCAGAGGAAGCTACAATGTTAGCAAACTATCAAAAGGCCTCGCAGGTGAGCTTTACTTATTAGCTCCTGCAATTAGCAGACCCAGAAACAACCTGCTGGCTCTTCACCCCATGACTAAGAAAATACATTACAGAATGCAAACTGGCAGATCATGACCTTGAAAAGGAGGAGAACACCACTTCAAACTCAGCTGCATGCACCTCCTTGTTCCCCCATCATGTTTCCAGCCCACATCACACATCCCCACCAGCCCCTTGCCACAAAGGGCAATATCTTCACCATCCTGGGTGGTCACCTTATATCCATGCATTAAATTCAACCTATTCTCAAGTACAGTTATGTCAATCACATTGTAAAAACAAAACTACAGACTTAACATCTGTGCCTGTGTCATCCCTCTCTGTATGTCTAAGCTAATCCATGGTCATTTCATTCAGGAAGTCTCTCTCTCTATGTTTTCCTTAAATTAACATTGAGGATCTCAACCTCTTTCTTAACTTCGCCTTGTAAAAATCCTCTTAGAAATGTTCAAGGGAATCTCCCTTCACCTGCTTGCATACTTGAAGGAATTCTGCAGCAAGTTAATAACCTAGTACGTCCGCTATCATTCTACCAAGTCTGTAACCAGCTATATGCACACGTAAGCACACCAACACACACACACACACATACATCAACTACTGCAAAAATCACCTTAACCACTTCATCTTTTAAAATGAATTCATTTCTTTTGGTGAAGGAGACTGTATGAATCACTGCTGCAAGACCATTGACAGAATCCTTAGCTGACACTTACTCAACGGAATAAAAATGTAGAGACCAATAGATGTCGAAAGTAGATTAATAAAGAACGTAATTGTCTCAGGTCCTTCTTTCTTAGTCCTTCTAAATCAGAGCAAATTTGTTGCTCCAATTTGTCTATCAAACTATCAGATCCATCTGAGATCATTTTAAGCGGTGCATGGTTATACTTTGCAGACTGAAAAAGCTGCAAACAAACAGCCACAAATCTCTATATGAAGTTATTAGAGTCATGTCATTTTAAGTTGTTTATCACTTCCAGCATGAGGACTCAATTATCGAAGCATTGTCCTATTCCTATAGGCATACTGTGCTCAGGACTCTCTTTGAAGGTTCCCAGATGAATGTTATGTGAAAGCAGCAAGCAAGCAGCAACAAAATATATGGACCAGAGCCTGCCCAATCATTTCTAAATGCTCATGTTCTGAAAAAAATAAGCAGAAAGCTTAGAGACATATCTATTGCTTCTGGCAGAAGTGCTTCATTAAAAATAACCCACAAAAGTGAAACAGGATCAATGATTTCTTGCTGAAAAATAGGTCTTAAACATTAATTCTTAAGGCCCTTTGCTGAAAACCTCGCCTTTAAAATTTCTGCACTGCACATAAATGAAGCTTGGCTTCTGTCATAAGTCTAAAACAAGGCAGGGTTACTTGAAACTCCAACTTTTCCAGCAGGATTTTTTGGAGTTTTTTGTGTTTATTCTTAGGTCTATCGGTCTGCTTACTTCTTGTCTTCATTCTGAACATATGTGCTATTAACTGGATTCCCACCATGACCATTGCTTTTAACTCAAATCAAGCCCTTCATTTTGGCATGTGGCATTTCACTCTGTTCATTGTTCTTTCTAGTTTTTTATACTAATCTGCAACCCCTTCAACAAACCTGCATTTTTTAAGTCCAGAGTCCAAAAAATCGGCATTCAGTCACTGAGTTAATTCTGCCAACACAAGCATAAATTCTGCTTTAAAGGTGTCCTACACATGCAATGAACACAGCACTAGACCAACATTACAGTAGTCCAAGAGGCTTTGACGTAGGACTCAAAAGGAGGAGCACCACTTCGCTACAGCATTTATCACATTTGTTGAGTACCCTTCTCTCCATCTGCAGGTCTCTCACAATCACCCAGTAGCTTTATAACCACATCTATTTCGAATCTTTGTCCTACGTTTTTCTTTCCTCACCTTGATCTTTTCAATCCTACTCTGATACAGCTTTCATATTATTTTTTGTCAAACAATGTTACTGTTTCACCATGATCCAGTTTCAAAGCTGTTAGATGAATTTGAAAATGCTGTTAAATCTTTTTCAAAACCAAAACAAAACACAAAACTTCTGCTCTTGAAGCATTTGTATTTTCCCTGAATGCCCAGTGATATTTCCCTGTTTTATTCGTTCTTCTCTGCATTTGTTTCCAGTTCTACAAACACCATGTGCAATTGCCTAGTTTCTACCTGATTTCTTTTTCTGAGCTGCACCAAGAAGTGATACATCAAAGAAAATTTTGAATTTATAGACCAAACAAAATATTTATGTTAGTGCTTTAGAAGAAGTCCAACCATCTGCTCATTTCAAATAATATCATTCTTCACACCAATAAAATTAATTGGGTAAAGTAATTTCAGCCTTTTAAAATAACAGTCAGTCGCGGAGTATTCACTGTGTGCTGCTGTATTGAGTATTGAGCTTTTAATATACCATGCTGTAAATAAAATATTGGTTTCCATATAAATTGATGGTGGTCTTCAAAAAGATGTCATTATCTCCCTCTTTTGACTGGATTACTCTTCTTAATAAATTTAATTTTTTAAAATGTCATACACATTTCAGTGGTGATTTCTTGAAAAGGTTTATTACTGCGTAAGGTTTAATTTCAACAAGGACACTGCACTACAGACAGAGAGAAAGAAAGGAAAAGGGGCTGGGTGAAGAAGGACATGAAAGAATCTATTACCCAAAAACATAATGAGGGAGGATTGAACACACAGTCCTTGCTATACATTTCAAAGCAGAAAATGTGATTTCCAATGATAACTATTTTTTAAGCATCTTTTTAGCGAAGGTGAGTTTTCAGCAAAAAAGCCCCGTGGAATCAAAATTCAAAACAAAACTGAGTGACAGTCAAGGAAATAAACTGAACAGAAAAACAATTCTTCTCCTGAGCATCTGCTGAAACCCTGAATTTAAGCTTTCTTATTGAAGGTCAGGACAAAAATCAGGTTGGATTAACAGATGTTAAAACTTAAATAATTTCAAGATGAGAAATTATACAATAAATACAATTTGAAATAACAAAATGCATCTCCCAGAAACCTTATATTGTTAGGGAAATATCAAATAATTTTATCCCATCTACAATTGGTCATGAAACAATAGCAAAAGAAATAATAGACAAAACAAAATTCTTTGAGAATAATCAGTAATAGTATGCTTTGTCTTTGGAACTTTATCCTTAACATCAATTGACAAGCAGGTGAGCAAGAAGTGAGAATGCAACTAGATTTCAATAGTCCTGAATCACTTTTCTCCCTTTCAGGTTGTCCTACCTGTACATCACCGAGAAAGAAAAGAAAAGGAAGCCAATGATAGGCTGTGCTGACAAAATGGTTTGGGTTTTGGGTTTTGTTCAGTTTTTTGAGGGGGTTTAACCCTTTTTTTCATTTGGGTTTTTCCCCTCTTTTTCCTCCTTTTTTTTTTTTTCCTCTTTCTAAGAGCCCTTGCTGGAATGGCCTTTTTGGGCAGGTGGGTGGATGAGTATTGCCAACCCTCTTTGCTGTCAGTTTATTTGGGCACAAGCAAAGTATTGCACCAGCAGTACATGCACAGCTTAAAAATATAAAGCTGTTATTTATTTATGAGCACACACACACACACAACACAGCAAGTTTAAGACTTGCTGGTCTATTCACTACCCTGATAAGAAAATCAAAGGATTTTTGCCAGCCAGCTCCTTTCAAGCTCAGAGATGGGTCAGTCCCTGGAGCTCCCTGGAGCAGATGTCCTGTGTGACCAAGCTGCCATCCCTCCATCACCTCTGCTAGCACCAAGGACCCGACTGGCTCACAGCTACATCTGCTGACCTCCAGCTTCTCCTGTTTCTTTAGTTTATTTTCCTTATACTTTTCCACATTGATTCTTCTCTCAATTCTGTGAGGTATTAACAATCCTTGTCTCTATAACTCTGTCTCTGCCTGTAATTCTACCCCTTTTTTTCTTATTTCTTTTTTTATAGGCTGTCTCACAGCTTTTTCTTATAACTTAACAATTTTCTCAGACATCTGAGCCCAAGTTATTGAGCTGGGCTGTATTTGAGCAAGACTTTGGATCCCTGGAAGACTCACAGCTGAATGGGGTAGTTCAGAAAGAAGTTCCAGGGCAAACACAGGCAGAGGGGGTTACAGTGCACAGAAACTACAGGAATAAAATTGTCATTTTGACACAAGTGTTGCCATCCAGCCCAAGCCAGAAATAAAAATACCTCAAATGCTGCACTGGAGAAAAATAAACAACAAATGAATCAACCAAAACCAAATCAACCAACACAACACACTACAAAACAAACTAAAAATCCACCCAACAGTTAAAATATCTAAACACTGCCTAGGCTTGTATGTACTGCATGTGTACTTGAGCTTCAAATTTCAGCATTTATTAAGTTATTTCAGCATTTATTAAACTTGCTTGCTAAAACAATGTGCCACAGGACACTGATACTCACCTCACCAGTACTGGAAGACTTTTGCCCTTCAGCAATTTCAGTACAATATCAGAGATTACAGTGTTATTTGTCACCTTACCCTGATTGCTTATCACTGAAAAAGTCATCTCAGACACGTTTTCTAGTACTTACTAAACCCCGATGTTAGAGAAAGAGTTAAATACAAGGATTTTAGAACAGCATTTTTTGCCCTTCCTTATGACCACATCCTTTGTTGAAAATTGGTTAAATCTTTGGAGCATCTGTTTGGATTTGTTAAAAATCATATTTCTCTTCTCTTGTGATTTAATCTTCACTTTAATCTTTAGCATTCCACTGCCCTTTTGCCCTGTAAACCTCCCTACCATTGCATGCCAAAGCTCTTGGGGTACCTCACAGGCTGTGTGATAAATCCCGTTTTTTAATATGTAGACAAGATACTTTGGTTCCACTTCCTTAGACAAAGCAAGTCTAATTCTGTGCTTTATTACATCCTTATATTTGGGGAGTTACTGTTCAGTTGGTTAGAACATGGTGTTGATAAGGCCGTGGTTGTGGGTTTGATGACTCTATGGGCCATTCACTTACGAGCTGGACTCAAGGATCCTTGTGGGTCCCTTCCAACTCGGAATACTCTGTGATTCTGTCAAGTATTTCATGTAGTACCACCACATGTCTTTATTTTCTTGAATTAAAATCTGAATGATCTGGAAATGCAGAAAACAAATCCAAAGCTAGAAAATAAATACGTACCATGTGAAAAAATAAATTACATGTTCTCGAACTACATTATCCTACCTCTTCATCACCTTCTTGGAATGTTTTCAGAAAGCAGGAATAACCTTTTTCATCATGTTTCTTAACTGCACACAGGTTCTCTGACGCAAAGTTAAATGAGTTTACCCACTGTAAGATACACAGCTTGAGATGTGTAATTACATCAGTGGTAGCCAATCTGAAATCCAAGTACAAACCTACTTCTGGCAGTCCTAAGAAATTACAAAGTCTAAAGCATCAAGATACATCTCAGGATTCTTTCAGAATCAATAATCAGTTAAGAAAGGATGTAAATATAACAAGAGTCAGAAATCTATCTTCCCAGACAGAAATTATTATCTTCCCTTTATTTTCAACTTGAAATTCAGAGCTTTAAAGCAAGGAGAAATATTTTTCTTCTGTAAGACTAATTGGCCTCTGAAAAAGTTGCATTGACAAAAACAACAGAAACACTTCAGAAAGTCAGATAACAACATACCTTTTGGAAAGCTACACTGTCTGTACTCTTTAATACGTAACTGATGAGATTGCTGTTATGTTCAACACATGCTCATGAGTCTTCCTAAATCTCAGCAGCAATTTATTTATTTTAGCCTCCGTCATATTACTTGTTCAATAACATGAGAGATTTCATTTTTTTATGGTATTAGCAGCCCTTTCAGAACAAACATTTTAAAAATATATGTAATTATTTCCCAAAATGCCTGTAATTTTGTTCTGATTCTCTTTGTGACCACTGCATGAGTGAATTGAAATTATATATCACAGCTCTACTTGCAAACCTACAATTACTATTTCATTTTTTAAAATAGTCTAGAGAGGTTTTTCATAACTCAAATTTATTATCCCTGCTACAGAAGGATGGAAATGTGAAGTCTTGCTGGCCATCATTCTATAGCAAAGATCTTCAAATCACACCTCGAAGTAGGCTTCCAATTAACTGTGGGGTCAGAGTTTCTCAGAGAGTAGGGGCTATCTGGATCTTACTTCCACAAGGTTTATGAAAACAAAGGAGGAGACAGTATATGGTCTCATTTTTTGTTGTTCTGGAAATTCAGAAACACTGAAGTTTAAATTAACATTGGTAAGTTATCACCTAAAACCTCCCAAGCAGCAAGACCAACCAGTCAACCTCCCCTTGCTATTATCCTTTATATTTGGAGAAAGTAAAGTGAGGCTTTGTGTCTCACAGTAAGAAAGAAAATAAAATTATTTAAAACTTGGCTTGTTACGTAATATCTTTTGTATGATGGTCAGCAGCACTAAAGTACTATTGGCAAGTAATACTTGTTTAGCTGGTCTCCAATCAAAAAAGCGGTTTCATAGCAAGACTTCAGTTGCTGAAAAGGATAATACTGATTTCTGACTTGCAAGCGGATGAAAACAACTACAAGACAAGTTTCCGCAATCATGCATTTTACAGATGCAGCTGATAACTTTCAAGTTTGAGACCATAACACAACATAGATACCACACTTCCACCACAAAGGCAACGAAATTTCCCTAAGAATGAAGTAATAACTACTAAAATGTTTTCTGATAAACTGCTATAGTTCTTAACCCAACCTGTCACTAGCACATGATCCATCTGAGAGAAAATAATTCACCTATGTTACTGCAAATCATGGTATCTCATTACATATTTAAGCCCACACTGGGTTAAAACAGTAAGTTTGCATATTGCACCTCGTCACTTTTACAGGACAAAAACCAGGTTGATTTGTAAAGAAATTATATTCCTGTCTTTTAGCCCAATGCAGTAATTCACAAGCATTGGCAAAGACAGGAAAAGCTATTATCACACAGTTTGGGGGTTGGCTGTTTTTCAAACATAACCTTTGCAAAGTTCTGCTGGGATTTTTTCCCCCGTTAACCTCTAACCTTTCCCAAAGTCACCATTTTCTATTTGGAAAAAGTAGCAGAAGACAGGAAATAATTCAGAAGACACGAAATAATTTTTTTTTTTTCTGTTAACAGGCCTATTTGAACACTGATCACTCCACTTCTACAGATTCCTGAGGCTCACACAGCTGGAAATGTCACTGAAGGTTGAGAACACAGAGACAGACAAATGAAAAGAATTCAAATTTGTGACTGTATCACCCATGCTCATCTCCAGCCTCATCTCTGGGGAAGACTTACAGGACTCTGAGACAGGGCCAACAACAGCAAATACACAACCAGCTATCACCTATGGCAGCCCAAAATCACCATCTCTTTCTCAAAGACATTTTTCTGCTAAATTTAAATTGTTGACATACTAGACTTTCACAGCAGTTACTTACTGGGGAGCAGGATTGTAAAGACCGTTTTTTCTATTCTCTACCGATAACATAACTGAAAATGAAACAACTTTGCTTTTTAATTTTACAGTGACTCAAACAGCTCCTTTGTTTCTGCAATAATGTCAACATGTTTCATTTTTACATGCTTATAATTATTTATATGACAAAGCCCTTAACAGTGTTAATTTTCTCTCATTTTGTAAAAGCCAATTGTACTCACAGTGTTCCATTCCTGAAACTTTTAGTTCAGCATTTTAATGACATGTTCATAATTTTATGAGTGTCACAGTTGGCAGCAAATCACACAAATGACATGGAAAACTGAGGAATTCTTGTCTATTTTTCAGCTCAGTTTTAACCATCTCACTAGAAGCTCTGGGAATAGACCCAATTCTTACTTCAGTTCTTAAACCTCCATCTCATATTTTATCTTGCCAGGAAGAAAATGCCAACAATTCAGGCAGAAGCTCTCAATAGTGAACACATTCCCTATTTCTACTGATTATTTAAAAAAACAAAAAACCCAACCAAACTACTTTAAGTACACCCTGTAAATGCAGAATATCAAGATGAGAGGAAGTTCAGCCCCATCAATATAGTCTATAGGCTTTGGAATTTAATCAATGATGTCTTCCATGAGCAGCAGAGTGAATAATTGCAGGTGCCCTCCTATAGTCACAAACATCATTTGCAGATTCATTTAAGCCTTCACTGGAATAACACAGCAAGTAAATCTCCATCAAGTCACTCAGCAATCCCTTCCAACTTTTTTTAGCCCTTGAAGCCCAAGGGTGAAAGAAATAATTTAACAACAAAGCACTCCATCTGACTGGGAAATCATTGCCTCATTGATTTTTTTATCACTTCATAATATCGCACCAATATTTCTTAAAGAAAATTTACTAAGCCTTAGAATGGCAGAGTGCACTGAGCTCAGCCAGGTGTGCAATTCTATTGACATCTCGTGTGTTTGAGGTTCAGATTAGAGAGACTTATTTTTCTAAATAAGATAACCTCTCACAGAAAATAATTATGATCTCATTTTGAGAATCTCACACCTTTCATGTGTCATTTCAGTTAGTGATCCATGTATCCTTTATACTTTTAAACACTGCCCAGCCCTTTTCCAGTGGCAACAGGTTTCCTAGACTTTTCCAACCTGAGCCAGCAGCTGAAACAGGCATGGAAAAAAAAATTGGCTTTGTTTTGAAAAGTGAATCACCACACCCTCGTACAGCTTTATCTTTTCCCTCTTCAGTCAGTACAACTCAGGACTCATGCAAGTAGTATCCTGCCTCTAGGGGACTTGGTTTTGAAAAGGCATAAGACATCTCCCATAGTAATGTCAACCAGATTCCCTAATGAAAATCTTGAACTGGAAGCCACTGAGCAGAGGAAAAGTCAAGCTAAATGGGATCAAAATGTATCCTAATCAACTTCAAGAGAGACAGTTCTTTTGCTCTCCAGTTATCAGAAATGAAAAGACACCTTATCTCCCATTTTTGAAATTTAGAAGGCATTCAGCCACAGCTGCCTAACAGGCTACTTCCAAGCACAACGGGAACTTAGTACTGCCCTGTACTGTCAAAGAAACTCAAAAGTCTGCTTTCCAAGAAGCTTGAGTGACTTTTCTTCATCTCAGCTCTTTTAACAGTTTGTTAAGAGCTCATTACTTTTATCATTTCATTCTTAGTTAAGAGGGTCTGTGCTATTGAAAGAAATTACTGTGGGAAGTTGGTATCTATAGCTAAACTACCCCCTGCTGGAAAATATTATATTCTGAGTAATTAACTGCTTCCATTTCTGCTACTAGGAATTTATTTCTTTCAGTGTAGGCCTCCAATAAAGAAAAATCCAAAAGAAAGTACCACATGAACAGTGTCATGAAAACCTACAGGAAGTCCCAAAATTGTCCCAACTAAGTTATTAAGAAACACTAACAGAAATCCACAGCAAATTTAAAAAATTTTTTAGTTACTTATAAATTTAGACAAATGTATATATGTGTCTGTCTGTCTATCTGAAGTCATTATATTACAGTCCTCATCTAGAACCTGCAGGCCCAGCTAACAAGGTTGAAGCATTTGTATACACCTAAATTAGTTTAAAATACACAAGCACACAGAATAATTAGGAAGATGCTCCTTTGAAAAAAAGCAGAAGGAAGTTTTAATTATTTATAAACAATAAAAAAAATTATCAAAAACTTGACTGTATCAATTTAAGGAATACATTCTCACAACAATGATTAATTTTCAGATGGCTCCCAGTAAGCCAAATAAATTACATTTTGGACACTTACCAGAACAGTTTCTACAAAAGATTACTGTCCCTTTAGAATAACTCATTCGCAATTGTCATTATCATCCCACTAATACAAAATTGCCAGTCTCTTGACCATTCCCCTCTTAAGTCTCTAAGGTTTCCCTGAAAATTCAACATTATAATCCATTTACTTGAAATGGATTTTTCTGTTTAAGGTCTGTCCAAAAGCTTCTGAAAATAAGCTCAGAAAAATAAACACTGTCTAAGTTCTCTAATAAAATCATACTTTCATGTTTTCTCATGACAGCCTACAGATGCATTGTATTTAAATTTAACCTACTGAGTATCCAGTAAGGTTTACCAAAGTAAACAAGCACTATCTTGATGTGTTAATTGCAAGCTACCCTTCCTTTCTTGTAAAACTAATTGGACAGAAGGGCTCGGTGGCTCTCCTCTCTCACCTTACCTTGATAGAAAGCAATTTTCTTCGTGCTTCTGGATCTGATAAACATCTAATAATGAAAACACTCATTTGTTCTGAGCTGTTTTTTAACTGGGAAGGAGTGCATACATACAAACAGTCCAATTAAAACAAAAAGCCTGTGTTAAAATCTCAATACAAGTGTAACATTAATAACAAGCACATACAACACGTAGAGTAGCAGTTCCCATGGCAACCATACGTCTCA
The DNA here is from genome assembly GCA_013398055.1 of Ifrita kowaldi. Classification (NCBI taxonomy): domain Eukaryota; kingdom Metazoa; phylum Chordata; class Aves; order Passeriformes; family Cinclosomatidae; genus Ifrita; species Ifrita kowaldi. The sequence goes on along the minus strand of VZRS01010062.1, from coordinate 355,451 downwards.
CTGCACATCTAATAAAGTAGGGCCTTTCTTCACATGAGTGCCAAAAGCACAGATAACTTGCCAATCACTGGCATGGTATGTATTTATATGTATTTATATACACATCCTCCAGCACATTAATATGGAACTTCCTAAGTACAGTTAATGCCGTAGTTGTTCTCTCCCCCATGACCAGTGAAAAAAGCCACTACAGGAAAGTGTTTATCACGTTTTACACCATTTCTCAACTCTATTTGACATGCCTGTCATGGCTGCGTAACCTTGAAACCTCAGACACTCTTCAAACATCCCCTGATGCTTGTTAAAAGGGTCAGAGTCAAGATTTCAGAGTAGCTGCTAATACTGCATGCCCTGTCCTCTTTGCAAATGCAACTTTCATGGTTCACTTATGTAATTTTTGCTTCCTGAGACTCTCCCTGCTTTCTCTTCTCGACTTTTTTTTTCCCTTTGACAACACAGTATTTCAATTAGCATTTAATCAAAAAACTTAAGTCTCTCAGTTTATTCACTCTGAGATCCCACTCTTGGGGCAAGAACTCCTTAGTATTGCCACTTTACCCTCATTTCACTGCTACATTGTTGCTTTCTCTACAGCTGTCACCCCTCCCCAGTGCCCCTTCCAGTCTGCTACCTGCATGTGTCCTGTTCAGCAACACATAAAACAGTTTAATGACTACAAAGAAATCTTTGAACATGTGCTGAAGTCTGCAGTAGCCTTACTGATCCAGTCCACGCTCAGCCACACAAGGACTGGACTAGTACATCCTGGATGACCAACAAATCCCAAGCATTGCACAACATCAATCTAGACGTTCGCTCAAAACCACACACTTTCATTTATGATAAACTCTCCTGTCTACAAGCCCAAACTAGAATTTAGGAGTAAAGTACTTTAGACCTGTCAAGAATAGAAAATGTGTGATCATCAGAAAATAAACAGCTACAAAACAGCAGAACATTTTCCTCCAAAAGTACAAAGTTGGACAAGTTGATTCCCATGGGCAAAACCTCAAAACTTATTCCATCCACTGGCCTGAAAACAAACAGCACTAACACTTGAGATAACCACATGCTGTGGATCTTCACACCTCTGCACACTCATTAATGCAGTCTCAAAAAGCACTTAGATACAGAACTATGACTAACCTTCTATGGGATTAAAAACAAGTATGTGGCCAATTTCTGACTTTTCAAACTACTTATTGTTAAAATCGTAGCCTCATGTCAACAGAGATGGAACAAGTCTTTGAGGAGACATTTCTGACTGACTTATATAAAAAACCAGCGCAAATCATCACTCCTAACATCTGGGCTTTTAAGAACTTGAAAATGACAATTTATAAATTATGCCATATCGTAGAAAACTTATCCTCCCCCCGAGCCAAAAAAAACCAAAAAAAAAAAAGAAAAAAAATAAGGAATAAAATGACATGGAGTGATCTTTGTTCAAAGAAATTCAGGAATGAATTATGCAAGTTATCAATACAAAATACACAAGATAACAAAAATATTACTGAGTTTCTGAAAAGAATAACAAAGAAGGTTATTCCAAACAAGGAAAAGTAACAGAATTAGGAAAGCAAACCTCGAGAAAAAAAAAAGATAAGTTTTTCTGTTTACTATTAAAGACCTTCAGATATGGCACATAAAAAATAACATTCATATAATGTAGTTGTGCTCAAAATTTAGCTGTATTTCTAGTATAGCAGAATATGTATACTAGGAATACATTAACAAATATTACTAAAATGCATATACTGCATAAAAGAATGCTCAGATGCAGATTTTTACCCTCATTATACTTACTTTTTTTTGTAAGCCATTCTCCAAATTTCCTTCTTTTGAAAATTTCATTAACGTCTTTCTCACCATTCTTCCCTGTGTAATTTTCCCCATTTTCTGACCATTTTTCCCTTTCTGTACATGTTATTTGTTTACTTTCTCCCACATTAACCAGGTAAAAACACTTGGAAAACAAGTAACGATGCGAGATGTTCCTTTAGTGACTGTCATAGGAGGATTACAAAGCCGTTCTCTAAATTCAATTAAACTTAACAACATTCCTCTGCCTGCTGCAAAAGATTACAGTAACAAGCTTAAATATGGAAAAACTGAAACCGAGACAAGAGGCAATCTGTTCATAGCTCCCAAAAGAGGAAAAATCCCCCCACAGCTGATGTGTTGATTTGGGCTGCTGATGCCTCAGACTTTCCATTTTCTTTTTGCAAATTCACTGCTTCCTTTCCTCCTTATCCACTCCGTCGAGCACCAGAATTCTGGTAATGTGTTGTAACGTAACAGGCACGGAGAAGGTGGCTGTGGAATTCTAGACTACAAGCCCAAGACCCGATACGCTGCCAGAACCAATTCTGAGTTGGAGGGTTCCAATTCAGGAACAGATTGACAAACTACGGAGGATGCTCAACATGCGTTAAAGATACTGTTCTCAAAGAAGGAGAGTTCCAAGAGGGCTGCCAGGCAGGCCTTGCTGGGGTGGGGTACAGAAGGAAGAACTCAATAAGGAAACTTCTGCTCCCTATTTCACACTTAGTCCTCCCAGCATAGTCACAATGACCCCAACAGCAGCTCAGCTCGCATGTAACAGTCGAAAAAGCTGAGAACCTACAACTACAGAAACACTTAGAAGTGAAAATAAGATGTCCAACAGCTACAAGCATGTTTGACCCAAGCATTTGATCTGGGAATTTCTCCATATTCTATTTTGGTTCATTTCCTATTAATTTATCTAAAAAAAAAAAAAAAATCCTTAAAAAATCCTTCAGCTTCAGCAACTTAGCACGTACCTTTGGATTAACTGAGTGGCAAATTTTCAAACAGGAAAGTGAAGAGCTACTAAATCTATGCAAACACGTGAAGAGTTAGGGAAATCATTATGAGCTTTACCGTGAAACTTCCAACAAAAATACATTTAATACTCAGTGACACTCGCCTCATAAATCATGTGAACTAGATCTTATTAAAAGGGAGATGATCTTTACACATAATCAGTATCGACACTTGCTCAGAAGAAACTCGGAGGGATGAGAGACATTATCCAAAGGACTACAATCAGATAGACATTTCTTCTGAAATGAAATTAGATGACAAAAATGGAAGAACCCCTACTTTAAAAAAATGGACTTAAAATGAGGAAACAAAAAACCTAAAGCTTTCTACACTATGGGAAAAAACTGATTATTTACCTATTTGAATATTCTAATATTATTCTGCAAAATTAGAAAACAATTTTGGCTCATCCAGGAAACACAAAGAATTCAAAATAGAACCATGAGTGAACCCATGGGTGATGTCAAAAATCAGAACTGGTATGTCTTCTTTCATTGACTTCTGTATTCTGTTGCCACGTCTCACAGCATCTTGATTAATGTCATTCATAACTGAAGGAAGGAGCCACATCTATAAGCAAGAGTCATGTCTTGTAAGGGCAGAATGTTCGACTTTCAAGCAAAAGCAAAAGGGAGCTTTGCTTTTTCTGTCTAATTAGCCCATTGATTTTCCAGGAAATATCATTTATCTAGTTCCATCCTGTCTGTGTCCTCTTAGCCAGAAATGTAATTAAAAAGCCAGTTCCCCCAGGTACTGGTAAAACTAAATGGAATGTGGGATCTCACAACACAGGACATTTTCCAAAGCTAGTAGAGAGCAAAGAGAAGTTAAATCTTTTTGATGGTCTAAATATTATGGATGGAATTAATTCCTAAGGTAGCCATGCGGAAGTCATGGTAATTTGTCCCACGGGTAGACTTACAGAAGATATAGCATTATCGTAGTGTTTATGATTTCCTGAACTGCAAACCAATGGCTGACACACCGCAGGTTTAAAGTTCTGAAACTTTTGAAATGGGTATTTGTTGCTCTGGAAGAAGGAAACAGTATTTCTTACTCCAATAAAAATGTCACTGTTATGGCCTCCAACAAGACTAATTAAAATATTTAACTATAAAAATGCACAATCTGAAGTTGCTTAGTCTTTATTGTGATGCTTAAAATTCCTTAACAGAAGTAAGAATAGACAGGAGCACAGATAAAGAATTACCATTAATACTATTAAAATTATGGGAAACAGGGCCAAAAAGAAAAGCTGTCTAAATTTATATCTTAAGTGTTCAGTTAACTTGAAAGTGATATGGTACCCAAAGTGTACCAAGTTAAAGTGAGAATTTATGTAGCTCATGATCAGTACTGACTGCCAATTCTGTAAGGTCCCTGTTTTCTGGGATCCAATTGATATTTCCTAGCAAGGATTTTTGCTTTAAAAGTAGGATTTTGATGCTAAATATCAATGCATTCAGCCTTCCAAAGTTTGCAGCCAAGGGCAGAAAGCCTTAATAATATCTTTTAATAAAGCTGTGATGTTTGCTAAGAAAAAATAAGAGATATTTCTACTACTTATAGCCTGAGTCCCTTACAGGCCTAATATACATGATACAGGTTTGTATGACACGGGACAGAAAACTGAACATCGTGTTACAGAAAATTTTGCACCAGTAACATATGTCATAGCTTTACAATATTTTCAGCATTTTTCTGTATTCCTTTCTTAAAGCTGCCTATTGCTTCTATGGTTCCTGACCACTAAGCAGATATTTCTCATGAATTCCTGATAATGATGGAGAATGCAGGAGGTCCCTGACTAGCTACCTTTGATTATATCTTCTAAATGCATCTGTTTTTTGACTATTATTTTTGAGCTATTCAAGTTAAATCAGTAAACCAACTTAATTTTCAGATATTATCACTCTTTCCCAAATTTCTATTCACTTATCAGTATTCAAAATACAGCCTGAATGAAAAAAGACTGTTTCAAGGAATTTTTTCCAGATGGAAATTCGAAGCAGCTCTGAAAAATATGGTGACAATTATATTTTTCAGCTCTCAGAAGCTGAATAACTACACAATCCTTGAGTTATGAAGAGACAAAAAAAGTTCCAGCTAAATATCATTCCACCATCTTAACGTGTAGGTTTCAGTGTAGTGTCTAGCACGTCTCACTTTGACTGCTCACTGTATTACAGCTCACTGATGCCTCTCCCTACAGCTCATTTTTAGTAAAATTGTATGTACTGCAGTTAGATACCCAAGTTCATGCGTGTTTTCTGATTCTCTGCCTTCTCTCCGTCGATACAAGCTGCTTGCTCATCTAGAGACTACAATTATTCGATGCCACATCCTTGCCAGCTTGCACCAAGATTTCTGAGTGCATTTCTGTATTGTCATCTGAGGATATGCTACCTTTGTGACAAGGAAGAACTACACGCACGTGACACAGGTAATACACGACAGAGCAGATGTTTCTGGCGACTTCCTTGTGTGTTCCAACAAAATTTCAATCAGTGTAACCAAGAGAGAGCACACAGAATTATGGTCATATTCAACATTCAGTCCCCTTCAGGGATCCTAAAATAAGAATGAACATAGATTGACTTATTTAAAACAATTGCAGTGCATTCTGTCAAACTGGCATTGACATCCTAAGACAATCACATAGAGGTTGCATATGTGCAGTGTTATTGGAAAAGACTAATAGTATCAGTGGATAACAGACAGGCTAAGTATCCTCCTGGGAGCTGCAGGACATTTGTGCAGAACCTGTAGCATTTCATCCTATAACTTTGTATATACGATGCACATCAAGTTTGGTATAGAGGCTTTTATAAGTCTAAAAAAATAAAATTGGCAATCTATGTGATTCTTAAAAGGAGTTAAAAGTATAGCTTTAGGTGCTACATCTGCTCTAAATGAGAAAAACAACTGTGTAACACTACAGGCACTGGATAACAGCTTTTTTATGATATAAAATAAACTATGACATCCAAAAAAATACCTGTACAGAACCTCTCTCTCTCACTGGTTTTACTAAGATATGAATTTTTTCCTTAGTTGTCTAGTTTAGAAGATGTCCCTCTTCCAAAAGAAAGAGTTTAAATGCAGTACAAACTGCCTGAATAAGTGACAGGCATCCTTGGACTGCATCCAGGGGCAGCAGGGGCATCTGGAAAAGTGGAAGTCAAAGACTATTAGTTATATTAGAGGATTTTAAGAATAAACTGACTTACAAAGCTAAGTGGATTTTAATTTCAACTTGCTATAAAGAAAGGCAGCAAAGTCTTCCAGAACTGTGCAATTCATGTCAAATTCCATCTGCCTGAGATACATTAATTGGGTATTAGCCAACTGAAGAGCACACAACACTTTAACCTCGTGTCAGTAATAGCCAGAGCAGGGTTCCTGCGCCTTGCCACTGAAAGTGCCTGCTAAGAAACAACTGCAAAGAACACAAATAATCTATGAACAAACTGTTTTTCTCTTGCGTGTGCCATATCCCTTAATGCAGCTATCAGGGGACAGAGAGAAACCTTGGCAGGATGAAAGGGCAGAGAGGAAAGTACAGGTCCAGGGAAACAACACACAAGGAAAATTCTGGTCCCAGAGGTGTTAATTTAATGCTTTTCTGCCTCTAATAAGATCGATTTATTTCACTCTAGTAAGTTTGCAAGAGTGAAAGGGCTACGAATTTCTCCTTTCCTTGCTGCTCAGTCTGTAATATACACATGTATATTTTTCATTTCAGTGGTTTTCAATTACAACACTTTGCTCTTTGTCTTCTAAAACATTTCTTTTTCTAAAATCTGATATATAATACATAGCTTGCAGCTAAATATTTTTCTCTAATATGACGTGCTAACACAGTCTTTCCAACAGAGCTTTTTCATTGTGGTTGCTAAAGGAAGAATATTTACCCTCAAAAATCCTTTTCTCAGTCTGCTGTTGGACTGACCACCATAGAAAGTAAATTAGAAAATGAAGAAACTAGAAAGCTTCCAACACAAAGAATATTAAGAAATAGAGTTGAATATTTGGATATTATATGACAAGACATCTTAATGTCAGATTTACATAATCTGTCTGAAGATAAAGGTAAGTAAAAGTCATCTTTTATCTGATCTTTTTATTGACCTTCAAGCAGTGATGTAGAAACAGTAAAAACTTCATGACACTATTAAAATGAAGGTGAGCTGAATGCATAAAACCTTGTGATAATCAGTTAATGCAAAAAACCCTTCAATCTCAGACCTCCTGGATGAATTTACCTAAGCTTTTCCCCCATGCCACTACATTTAGATTGCTGGTGGAGGAATGCTCTTCTGAATAGGATCACATATTTCTCACTGAGCCCCAAAGCTCTTTAAGAATCAAGGCAAACAATTACTCTTGGAGAAACTCTATGAATAAGTCTGATTTGAACTATTTACTAGTGACATCGGTGAACTTCACTGCAGCCTAGGAGTATTTTGTCACTGGACAAGTTTACAAAAAGTCTGAACCTGAGAAAGTGAGGTAACCTGATGGCAAAACCGCTCTATCAGCATTCTGCACCACGTCTAAAGGTACACGTTAGTTCATAGGCTGTGTGGCAATATTTTGTGAACATAAATCTGATCCGTTCCAAGAGAAAAATAAACCTCCCTAACAAATTCTTCATCAAGGAAGGACTGAAGTTATTGGAAAGACAAAACTGCCAGCCAAATGGAATACAGTTTTTCTAGTGCAAACTTCATTATTTATACATCTATAAATCCTATTCTACAGGGAAATGCACCCAGCATTAGGCTATTGCTGTCTTGAAAAAATAATGTCATAAACATACAGGAGTCTAAGAAGCATCAGCTCTGAGATGCTATCAGTACCACTCTCAGGCCAAGAAATTATTTTACTATAATAAAATGGTACTAGGTAAAAATACAGCAGAGGAATATTATTCTGGATGGGCAGAACTGAGGCTTAATTAGCATAAGTTAAATTAGTGAACTGAACACTCATATTCGTTAAACATTGCTTTATATCAAATCTTTCCTCTTAAGAAGAACAAAACTCAAAAAAAAGCACACTCTTGTTGTGCTTATAGCAGTACATGGAGCAGAGCAGGAATGGCAGTCTCATCCTTCTTAGCCTTAGCACACTTTTGCTAGTAAAACATCTGCTAAAATTGCAGCATAAAATACATACCTTGGTAACACCTTGTTGAACTCCTCAAGCTTATTGTTTATAAATTGTCTAAAATAGCATCAGCCACTAACTGATAACCAGTGAGCACTCAGTCTGAAAAACAACTACGACCCTTTCTTATCGTATGTACTGTTACACTGAAACTACCTGGACTAGTCAATACTGTTCTAGTATTACCATTAGCAACTAATTCAGAAACAACAGGAGAATGTTCTCCGCTCATGATGGTGACTCAACACCTACATAGTCTCTTGGGCTGCTTTTGCATTCTTACACAATATACCACAGATTCGTGGTCCCCTGGGATGGTGGCCATACAAAGGGACACTTTGGCCATACCGTTAGGTTTTCTCTGAAAAGCAACGTGTGCAACAGCAATGGGGGCAGGAATGGAGGGCTTGTGAACACAGCTGAAACAGGACAGTGCTGGGTGCACAGCTGGACTCAGATCTGTGTAAAATAATTTGCAAAATGCTCTGAAATACATAGTACGAATATCTGCCAACTTATCTTTGAAAATATCACTTGCTTAACAACAAAAATCATCTGATAATTATATTACATTCCAAAGTGATTTATAAGTACTAGTGAAGACAATGCAGGTATGTGAGATTAAATGGGAAGATCAGGAAGAAAAGTATAAAAGTGAAGTAACTTTGATGTCCCATTATAGCTACATTTTATGAGTACTGTAGATACACATATGAATAGAAATGTGTTCTTTCTTTAGATAAACAATAACCTCTCTCATCTAAAGTCTGTGGGCTGCATAGTAATGCATTACTGTACAGCAAATACAGTCCAAATACAAATGCAGTAACCTTGTTTATTTTCTGATATTTATGGAGGTAAAATAAACAACGAGAAGACAAAATTCATGGTAACTCATTTCACCAAGGTCATAATCTGCTAGGGTTTTAAACATAAACCTACTGTGTAGTCTGCAGCACTAAGTACAATGGCGAGCTGGCCTTGAATTCAACAGTGTATATGCCCAGCAACTGAGCTGATAAACCAGACACGATGGCATTAAAAAGAGAGCTATCTATCTCCTAGCTCTAATATAATACACAAAGAAGGAGAGTAAAAAAATACATTAATTCTACTATTTTAATGAAACTGTGGCAAAAGTTGAAAATGCAAAATTTGATATGATGGCATATGTGAGATGGAGAGACTGGTTCAGTTAAAGTGAATTAAAATTTTAAGAGAGAAAATTATAAACATGATTGAAGAACTTGTTATTTTTCTGCTCCATTTGTGATTTTTAAGGAGTTTTCAAAAAGCTTTTTTCCCTGAGAGATTTCTGATCATTTTTTCAAGAGTCAGAACTCTCAGAAGGACAAAATTTGAGATTAAAAAAATCCTTTTAGTATGCTATCAAGTGTCAAAAACACTGTTGGTTTTGCACACATAGAAGTTGCCTACTTTTTTAGAGGAGAGGGATAAAGAACGAAATTTAAGGCTGCAGAGTCCAAAGTCAGGCAAGAATTAAACCAAGAAAGCGTCCTTGTATAGCATTTGTCTCCTCAAATGGGCTGAGGTGGCAGGTGCAATACAGTCTTTGCTCCAGCCCGCCTCTGGTACTCAGGAGAGGAGCATCATGTCAAAGACAGCCACTAAGAAAGAGGAAGAGGAACCAAAGGAACACTTTGGTGTATGTGTTTTGAAGAGATTTAAACAATTTAGTTATATTCCTAAGAGTTAGTTGTTTAAATCTAAGCCACTCACACAGATGCCTTTTTTGGGTCAATGGAATAGAAGAGGAAGCTCCGAAGGTCTTGAGTCGACATAATTTAAAGCAGGACAAATTACCGTTGGAATGTATCTACCATTCCATTTAGTTTTGAAGGGCTTAGACAACTATATTGCATGCTAAATTTAACACAAAAACCTTTGAATTGGTGAAGGGACATAGTCACCCCCAGCTGTTATTACAGTAAGACAAAGATGCTATTACTCTGAGGTGAAGATGAGTCAGAGCAAAGAAAGTATCAACGTCTGGTTTGCAGCACACAGGCTTCAACTCTGCTAAGCAGAAAAGCTCAGCGGGCCACTGAAGTTCTCCTCACACTGCTAAATGGTAGGAAACCTCTTTTATTGGCCTGTTTTATGAAGAAGAATTTCAGTCCACAGAAAAGAATAGTGGAAAAAAAAGAAAAAAAACATGCAGAAATGCTGGAATTTGGAACCACTTATCTGTCAGCCTGTAGCCATGAAGCTACAATGTGAGGCTGGGCAGATCTAAAATAGAAACTGAAAGCATCCAAACTGTGTTGACACTTTTAATTTGATCTGGTGCTGAGAATAGGCTGCTTTTGAACAGGCTGTGTAATTTCCCATATAAAAGGATAGAGAATGAGCAAAATGAGAAGCGTGCAGTCCTTAACATGTTTTTACTTCCAGGGTATGAGATGTTTCAGCCCTTTTAGACATTTAGAAATACCCTGTTTAAAATGAAAACACTAAACAACAGTGTTCTCTACCAACTTAGCTATACCAAGAAAGAAATGAAAAAGCAGCTCAAAATGCACAGGGGAGATAGGAAAATTAGGCTGAAAGGGTCATTGAGAACCAGACTGTAGGTTACAAACTAATCTTTGAAGATTAAAATGCATCCTTTAATGCAGGCAAGTAGATTATCATTATCTACTCTAGATTTTGTGTCTTACTGAGAAGTTCCATTCCTTGCAGCATATAATTTCATCTTTTCCACCAATGTCTCTTCATGCTTTCATTGGCTTTAGAGAGAGCTACTGTACGTTATGCATGACTTCTATAGGAAAAACCCATAACTAAAGTTTCGTGGTTACCCCTTTGATGGGATGCTGCCAACAATACAGAAGTTTTGTTTTGCTTGTTTTTCTTAGATCTCAGATGAACTTGCCACATTCTGATGGAACAACCACATGTGGCCCTCTAGCTACTGAAAAGGAGAAAAGAGCCTGATTATTACTGACTATATTATAATCTTTTAAGGACATCAAGGCACGTAAGTTTCTTAAGGTGAACTTTGGATAAAAGCTGACAGAGGTCACTTTCTGTTTATTTTGTGAAGTGATGTTACTTTAGCAATGACCTTGCAAACCCACTTTACTAACAACGTATGCTGGGAAAGAGAATATGCTTGACTAGTTTTTCTTATTTGATTTCTATCATGTTTCTTGTAAACTTCAGTAAGCCATGTGCTGCAGCAGACATCATTTCTATTTTCCCTTTCTCATTCTCCTCAGTATCAGAATTTTTGCCATTATTAGGCTCCTCCCATTTCTTTAAAAGTCAGAGGTGCTGTTTACTCCATGGGAAAGCAGCAAGCACAACTTCCCAGAATTTGTGTGACCAAGGTGCTGCCTGCTACAAGATACCAGATAAATCACTCAAGCTCCTCCCTGCCTCATGCTCCTCACCCACACAATGCCAGTAATTCTCGGTACCTGCTTCAAGTACCGCAGAGATTAAGTAGATTTACTGGGGATGGCCTTTTGGTTCCAAGGGCAAAATTAGCTCTGCATCTTACATTCACATTTTGGTTGATTAGGGGGCTTTCTTGTACTGCTGTGAGCTGCTATCAAGTATATGCTCTAATACAATTCTAATGCAAAATGTACCAAATTTGCTGTTATTTCATGGGTGAGAAGCATGCAACAGCTTCAGTCACTGCCATCCCTTAGCTTCAAAGAGCAATGTGGCTGGCAGCAGTTCTTGGGAAAGAAGAGACAATAATCTTGAGTGTGTATGAAACAGCTGCCTTTTCCAATGCTTCCCTGAGGGGATGGAGCACATAATTTCTTGGACACACACATGCTCCACTGACCCAATCTACAGCAGAGGTTTTTACTTCTAAATTTAAATTTTGCTTAAAATGTTAATTCTACATTTCCTATAATTGCATCTTTTACAGAACCTTAAGCATGGTCACACATTCCCTGAGCATAAGATTATTTAAAAATGGCTCTGCCAAAGAATAGTGTTGACACAAAAAAGCATAAGATCAGCAGATATTGGCTGGGGGAAGTAGGGGGGGGGGGACCGGAGAAGGAGAAAAACTAAGGAATAAACAACAGATAAACAGCACCACAAAAACTGCATCATAAATGCTTTTTTCCTAAATACAGAGAGACGAAGACAGGCCAAATAGAGAAATTTTGCAGATATCTCTTCAAATAAATGTATAGGATTTGGATTCTTTTGATTGTGTAAGTAAAATTCAGGTGGACTCTCCTAATTTGCGATATTAATTTAGAATTTACAGACAACAAATATCTTGTATCCAAAATAAAACAAAGTGTTAGTCTTACCTCTTGGCAAAACAATCTCAATGAAATCTAAAACAAAATCACGCTAATTCATTCTCAGAATGGTATGTCAGACTAAAATAGTTATTTTCTGGTATTGTTGTGATGAGACAGGAATCTAATGTCTCCATCATTTTATAGAATAGTGATAAGCTTTATTGGCAAAGCTTCTACTGTGTTTACTGTAAAATTGTCAGTTTGTTCTTTTCTGGAGATAGCAAGAGTTTGTGCGTGATCTAAAGACAGACAACCTTTGCCCAATAATTCATCGTATTTAGTTTGGGTGAGTTTTTCTCGAAGGAATGGAAAGAAATACACTATCAACCTTTTCTTTCCCTGCTGGAAGACAATCAAAATAGTTTTCACCATGTGAATAAAGCTGATAAATTCAAGACATGCTTTTAAATTGCATTATCCAGGTTCAGATACAATACGGGGCAGAGAGTTGTTAAATACCCCATAATTCACAGTGGCATTGTACAAATTTAAATTGCTTAAATTATCTTGCAGAAACGTATTCTAGTTTACATCATGGTCCTTTAATCCATGGGATGACTTAAAAAAAGCAGTTACAACAAAAAAGAGCTTCAAGGTAAATATTGTGTGGAGTAATTAATTATATTATTTATAAGTTCACTTTCTTTGCGTGACCGGCTCTATAAAGTTTGGCTAAGGCAGTTATAGCCGTATATCTTGAGTTAGCTCTTAATTTCCAAATGCACCACCCATTGCTCCATTGCTAAGATTTAGTGCAGCTAATAAATAAGATCACAGACTCCTTGGAGCAGGACTCACCTTGTTATTTGTGTAAAACCTAAGCACAATAATAGTAATACAATGAGAAAACACAATATTATCTATTCATCATGGTCTGTTCAGATAAGCCACTCAGAACTGGGGTCTTGTGTAGAGTTTCATTTTCAAAGCTTCAACTGTTTCAAAGCTTCAATATGGATTAAGAAATAGAACTTTAGCCACTTGATAGCGGATGAAATGAGGTTCAGTTATTCATCGTGCCACAAAAAATGGACAGTGTGCAAATTCCTGGTCAGAGAATGAGTCTGAGGCTTGGGGGTGGAACAGGACAATGATGAACAGCTGTGCAGAACTGTAGCTGCAATCTTAAGCAACTTTTAGTGTTTACTGATAAACCAGGATCATCACCCAAATTACACAGAACCACAGAGCACTTTAATATATCTACATTCTGCTTGACAGTGATCTCAATACAACTACAAATTATGGGAATTCAGATGTTTTTAATTCTAAACAGAGAGATAGCTTTAGTGATATGAAAATCCTACAGCCGTAACATTAGTAGGTGGCTCTCAAGCTCTTTCCTTTCTCAATCTCAAAATATATTAAAAGTAAAGGTAAGTTTTGAAATGTCATTATTATTCTCTTTAGTAGCTTTCAGTAGCAGGGCAACATCCAGTCAAAAACTAAGAGTCAGCATTGGTTTATATAAGGATGATAGCTATATATGGAATATGGCTGAAAATACCCCATCACCACAAAAAAATCCACCAAGAGAGACACCTACACACACAAATACAGGATGGGGATGCACGGAAATCCTGGTGTTCCTCTCTCCAGCTTTCATCATCTTAGAGAATCCACAGTAACATAAGGACAGTGAAAAACAGCAGCAGTCGATGCAAATAACAGAAACACAGAATCGATGAGGTTGGCAAAGACCTCTGAGACCACTAAGTGGGATTATGAGTTACTCATTAAGTAGCTATGCCGGTGATGTATACAGAGCCTCTCCACTGCAGGAGGTAATGCCCTCCTGCACTCCCCTCAAACTCTGCCAGACTCTGCAGGAAAGGAAAACAGTGACCACCCCACATCAAGCCAAGATGGGTCTCCCTGGATCTCGTCTGGATCACCCTGGGCAAAAGGTAATGGAATGAACTGGCCTCCCTGCATTCAATAGGCAAAGGGAAACTTCCCCTGAGCAGGTATTTCTATGAGTTTTGCAGTAACCTGAAGCTGCTTTGAAGTTGGAACTAGTAAAAAGCACTTGAAAAGGCAGACTAACAGATCTGTTTACTTCAAAGCTTCTGAAGCTGAGTGGTCTAAAACTGTGCCATAAGGCTGACCTCACCTCACCATCGCACCCCCACAAGTTCTGATGCAAGTACGAGAAGGCAGTGGAGGACACTTGGCCTCCTTACAGGAGTTTTGCCAAGGTCCACCACTCGAATCCAACACAGTTTTCCTCCCCAACAGAATGGTGTTACAGTCTTGACCTCCTCCAGACACATTATACTTGAATATTATTAATGGTTACTTGGGCTACAAGTAATTTTTCTGACTATTTTTCAGTGATTCATAGTTAAAGCAACATAAGGCACATCCACACATATTAGCCATTAGGTGCCTAACTTGTTGGACATGATGCTGTTCTTAAGTGAGATAACACGACTTGGGTATTTAGGTGACAGCTGAGCAAACAGAGGATTAACGGGCAGAAGTGTTCAAAGCAACAAGACAAATAGGACACAAAAAATGTTCCCCTTCTTTCAAAACTAAAACCACTAAAAGGACTCACATTAATATCTGTCTGTACAATTTACAAGAGCACATAATGATGTGACTTTGAGTTTCTTTTTAATAGAGAGAGAGAAGAGATGCAAATGTCAACGGGAGCTGGAGATCCCCTGCAACTGAAAGTCAAGCCTTTAATTTTCAAATCCCTGGCACTTTTTTTTGAAAAGACCAAAAATAGTGTTTTGAAATCTAGAAGTGTTTTTGAGCACAGTCATCAAATTTAAATTTTTAACTCCCATTTCCAGTTTCTTTTCTTTGCTCTCATGAGTTCTACTTTCTTCTATTTTCCTGCTTTTCAGAGGAGACTATTTTGAGGCCTCTTATGCACCTGGACCACAAGTCACTGCTAAGAGGCCGTGCTGTGAAGGGGTTCGAATGGAGAGTCATTTTAATCTGTGCATGTAAAATAGGCCAGTGCTATTTAAAGTGACAAATTCAGGCCTTGATTCTGCAAAAGAATTATGCACATGCCTAACTTGACACACATGAATAGCCCCTTTGCTTGAACGTATTGTAAGGCTAAGAATAGTTTTTAATGGTTTAGGGTTTTAAATTCCATTTTGAAGTTTGTCTTACACACTTATTAAAAGATTTCATGGTTTGGAAAACAGAACTTAGGCTTGGTTGTCATTTCAGTGCTTATATTTTATGTTAACTGAAAATATATTGTACAGTACCTTCAATTCATTTTTCATATCTACCAATGTAAAGGAATGAATTCTTAATACAACAGCTCTTTGGAAAGGGACTGCCTGCTGCAATAAATAACACCAAAAAAATCAATGACAGTTGTACATTTAAAATGAGTTCTGCTTTTTTTTTTTTGTCATCTCTGTTCATAATTTTCAGGTTTTGGGCATTCAGTTAAGAAAAGCTTGTCTGACAAATAAGGCTGAGTACTGAGGTTCACAATTAATAAGACAAATTAACCACACTGTACAAGTCCCAAAATTTAACATTCAAGAAGTAGCTAAATTATGCAGGGAAAAATAGAAATGCATGTGTATATATAGTTAAGCTTTTAAAAACATCATACTGGCAAAGAGCTAGGATGTCTTGGGTATTTCTGGTCCAAGTAAAACAAAAAAAGCTTAACACTCATGTGCTTGAATGCAATTTTAGCTCTCTACAGCACTTTTAGTGTGGATTCCCTGTTTGTAGATTAAGCACAAGACAATGCAAAAATTTAAAAAGACATATAAGGTCCATTTACTCAGTGCACTGGTGGTGATGTCCAAAGATGTAAGCTATCAGAAAACTGATACCTCCCTTTAGCACAGTCCGGCGTTTTTGGAAGTTGAAGATTTAGAGGTATCAAGGGCAAACATGGTGCACAAGCAATCTGCTACATTTGGAGACTTAAAAAATTTCTCATGATAGACAAAGGCGAAGGCTCAGATGCTGCAGCATTTGTAGGAATATTTCTTTATCTCAATGAGTTTTGTGATGCCCCCAGAAATTCTGGAAATTGAATTTCCTGAAATCAATGGCATTACATTATCCAAAAAACCTGATAAACCTCCAGAAACCCGATAAACCTGAAATACTGACTTCCAGACTGCATATGCATTTTGGCACTCCTCACTCTAGAAGAAATTATTTTTAAGAAAGCTTATACCAAGGAGAGATTATACTGTTTTGCTACACACAAGATGAGCAGTGGCACCTGATTCTCACAAAAAAAAAAAAAAAAAAATT
>VZRS01010062.1:193782-338834 GCA_013398055.1 Ifrita kowaldi | reverse complement strand
AAAAAAAAAAAAAAATTAGAATAAGTTTCAAATTTTTATCAAAACCAATAAAGCTGCCATAGTGAGTCAATTCCCTGGAAATTCTTTTCAACTTCTAGTTGTCTTTTTGCTGCATTATGAAGGACAAATCTTCTTCAACACTGCAGCAAACCATACTGCAAAAATGACAATGTGAAGGCTAAAATGTACCAAGCATTTGCCATGCCAACATGTTCCTAATGAAAATCCCTTCCACTTCATGAACTGGACAAGCCGTATGCTTCATTAAATCACAGACAGCACACTCATTAAAGATCAATGGCATCTTCCAAATGCATTTTGTTTTGCTTTAGTCCTAACATATGGTCATAATACTGCATCTAGCAGTAAGCCTGAGCACTGATTTTTAATGAAAAATAATGTCTGAACATGTAATTTGCTTTCATGTTTCTGACCTTGTTCTGAAATGAATCCCCACAGTTCCCCAACGTACTCATTCCGGGTTCTCAGTTCTCTTGCCAAGAAAGGCAGATGCCATGTTTGTAACTTACAACGTCTCTGTTTAAATCAAGTCCCTTCATCTAATGCTGGGCTATGTTTTGCCTTCCTAGGTGCACACCGGCTCCCAAAGAAGAAAAAAAGAGATCCAAAGCAATCCCTGTCAACCAAAGCTGGTGATAGTAAGGCATATATTCCTCACAGAGGCACACCATGCTTCTGTCTAGCACGAGAAATGTTGTCATTTCAGACATACTACATCAGCCTATTTTAAAATCTGTGTAGAAGCTCCATGAGACCAGAAATTATCACAGTGACGAGTGATCAAAGGTTTGGCAACTATTCTGACATATTTCATTTTATAATTTTTCAATGGAAAAAAAAAGTCCCATCGCATTTGCTAAGGCACTGCAAAGAACAAATTCATACATTGGGGTTTTCCTCCAAGTATTTAGCCTAAAAGAACAAATTCTCTGCTTAGACTTTCACTTTTGTTTCCATCACCTTTGCTAATTACTTATACAGGCCGTGTCAAGCCCTGATTCGAGCTTAACAACATGGCAGTGAACCAAAACCCACCAAAATTAAGAGCTGTGTATTTTGTCATTTGTGTTATACCCTGAGACACTTCAAAAACCTGTAATAAACTGAGTTTTTCAGTTCCCAAAATCTAACCTGGCTTCTAGGTTTAACCAGTCAATACACGTAGTAGCAGGCAGTCATCTAGGTCTTTCTTCACTACATACCTGACAGCATCATTAAGTTCTTACTTTCCAAACCTCTTACATTAACTGGAAACTTGAAACAGAGCAATGCCTCCTGCAGAAGTCAGCTCTTGCTCTCCCTCACACCAGCACTTGTTCAAAAACTGGGACACTGGCACAGCACAAAAAGAAATAGGGTTATTATACCCTGATTTATTGAATCTTACTCCTAACTGCAGCCCAATCCTAGTTTTTATCATAGCTGAAGGCATCTTAATTTTACAAAAGCACACATTGAAACTACTGTTTCATCAGTACTGTTTCACCTGGGATGAAAAATAATTTTAGCTCTGTAAGCCTAAAGAAAGCTAATAACCAGAGGTCCTCAGCAGCAGTTCTCAAACCAGCCCTAACCCTTGCTTTAATTCAAGTCTAATGATGCATGTGAATATGAGAACCAATGCATCCTTCAGATGCTAACCAGCATCTTAATCCTAGTAAGTCTGCAGTGCTTTTCAGTAGATCTGTCCAGTACCTGAATTCCCAAATTCAGTTTCTAATCCTAATTTTAAGCATAATACAATAATCCACCAATACGAGTGTTAAAAAAAACTCAGCAGTCCTTTGTAGAAGAGCACAGTCTCTGTTCTGTTGGTTTTTTTAATATATCAGTGACAGGTGCAAAGAGTAAAAAGCTAAGAAGTGACTTCATCTTTATTTCAAAAAGATTTCTAAGTGTCCTTTCATAACATAATGTCACTAAGAACAGCATTATAGGAAATGCATAAAATGAAGATTAAACCTGCTCCAAATTTCCACAGTATTTTAATTAGCTATATATTTAATTATTATTTAATTATTTTAATGACTTTTCTTTTCTTCCTGATTTTTCTGCCTATAAGGTACATTCCTGTATTTAACTTTTTATTACATGCCATTAACATTCAAAACTGGAAACTAAGATTCTATCAAAGTCAAATGAATTAACACTAATTCAAGGAAGAGATATTTTCAATTAAATTTCAATACTTCATTTTTACAGTTTGATTTCAAGCTTACATGTCTCAATAGTACAAAACAGACAGGATATATTTAATCACTTTATGCTTTTATGATGAACTAGTATTTGAGTAGAAAAATCCTTCAGCTGTATGTTTAGCTCCAAACTCAGACTGTTTGGACTCCGTGGAGTTCACATGTGGGAAATGGCTCAGATATTTTGCTCAGTTTTCAGGTTTGCACAAAAACTTTGTTTCTTCTACCTAACTGCAACCTAACTGCCACTTTTCCACATACAGATGTCTTTTTAACAGAGTTGTCATTAGTTTCCAAGGCAGTTTGGATCTGGGGGGTTGGAAGGCACTGTGCATATTTAAATTGTCACATTTTGTAAAGTTTATTCTTGACAGGAGTTCTGTTGTGGTTTTAGTATATTAATTTTTGACTTTCCCCTAATTTGTACTTGCTTCCCTAGTCCTTCAGCTGTCTAGAGGGTTTTTTAAGTGGTTGCAGCCACTGATTATTGTGACGTTCCGTTACATTTTCCTACAGCTAATGCTCAGCTCCATTCACTTTGTTGCCTTATTTAAAGATTCACATTTTGTTAGCCTTATTTAAAGATGCACTTGTTTGAGACCTTAGAGTGGTCTACCTGCTGAGTTAACAGTTACTATTACCTGTAAGGGGAAAATGGATTTTGAAAGAAACAGAAAACATGCCTTAGTGGAGAAGCTTTTATATCAGCAATTAAATAACATCTGAATTAAAGTGACAGATTTGCAACTAAACTGAAATCTTTCTTAAAAATTACACTTCGGAGAGCATCAATGCGGCACAATTACTTAACTTACTGTAAAGGAACGTAATTCCTCTAGATGAACAATACTGTAGCAACCCAAAGTCCACATATTCAATTGTTTTAGAAGAGCTCAAAAGACACATTTTCCCCTCACTCTTTCGTATTAGTTTAGCAAAAGACATACTTTGTAAGTGTAAATGTGTTTCTTTTATTAACTGTTGAGTAAAATCTTGGTGGAGAGCCATGAAGCCAATCCTTCAGCTTAACAAGAGGAAACACAGCTGATGAAAAATCAAAGACAACTATTGCTGAAACATCCTCATTCTGAGACAGAAGTTTTAAGGAGAGTGTTTAACTTCAATGAGTTTGCAGAGAAACAGAAGTACTGGCAGCGGCTGGGTGTCACTGAGATGACTGCTACACACAAGATATCCAGCACTGGCTGCATACAGCTGGTAGAACACAGCTAAATCCAAGGCAATCTTTCAGTCATAATTACTGAAACTATTTATGTGCTTCAAATTTAGCATGCATTTAGTTACTGCAGCTATACCAGACTCGTGAGTTGTGAACTGCCCTGTACCCACCTGGGATTAAAGATAAACCCTAATTGCAGAACATACCAATGCCAGTGGTAAAAAGTACTTTTGCTTTATTCATATATTGAGTAAATGGCATATGTATAATTTCCCTGCAATCAATGGAAATCACAGATTTCCATACCACATGCTAAATGCTGAGGCTGATTACCATTATATTTAATTTATAGTAATCAGTGTGAGCCAAGTGAGGCTTTAACATTACATGGAGATTTACGTCAAAAGTTTTCTTTTTTTTTTTACTTTAGGATAAAAACAAGCGTCGATAGGATCAGAAATGGGTTTTCATACGCAACACACGCAATAAGTGCTTAGAAAAAGATAGTATATATTTCAAAACCATTTGAATGCTGCTATTTGAAAGTATTTCAATAGAAAGCTTTGTCTTGCCTTTTGAAGATCTCTCCTGAGCAATAATAAAATAATTTAGTAACCCTTTTACCCCCATTTATTTCTAAAAGTCTCTGGAAATAGTTTCTTATCCTTCTCAGAGTTCAAAAAATAAAACAAACTTCACATATTTTTTGCACTGGAAAAAATTACAGGTTCAAATCACGTCAACACATGGTAGGTACGTCTGTTCCTCAATATAGCTTTTTTATTTCATATACTGACGGTTCTAAGGCTGCATGTCTTATATTGCATGGGCACACATGAAAAAAGAAAAAAAAAAGTGGAAGAAAATACTTTATCATATTAGCAGGAGACTTCTGATCTTTCAGGTGGTGGAGCTGAAAGAAAGAAAATCAATAGGCATGAGAGAGCCAAATTCTCAAAATATTATCAAACAAATGACAACTCTCATAGAACTGAGATGACACCTGGAAACAATTATCTGGAATACAGAATAATTCAACACTGGCTTCCCTTATTTAGTAATCTGTTTGATCAGGGTTGGGTTTTTCCTTTTGTTTGCTTGTTCAATCCTGTGGAGAAAGAGAGGTTGCCCTGACTGTGTAGGCGAGACAACGAAAAAGGTGTTGTATACAAGCTTCCAGCCTATCTACTATTTCTGCAGGAAAATAAAGAGGCTGGGTTTCCTTTCTGTGGCTTATTTTCAAAATGAACTTCTATCCGTAATGTCCTATGAAGTGAAAAATATCAGTATGTGTCTCTTAATACATCTAGGTTTTCTTTTTATTTGAACTGATTCCCATTTATGGTAACAGAGTTACAGAAAAAAAAAAACTGGCCCTGGTTAGAATTTTTTTTTTTTTACACAAGATGAAAATCTGCTCCCATATTCAGAAAGGTTAAGTCAACCAGATTTAATCAATCCTGAGGTCATGGCTATTAAACATTAATGCTGAAACTTCAGTGGTTTAAGAAACTAGGGAGTACTTGTGGGGTAGAAGCACCAAGCTACAAGACCAGTCAAAAATAACAAGCTTATAGGATGAATTTCAAGTCAAGCAAGTTTACAGAGCCCACGAGATTATAAAGTCCATATCAACGTGAAAAGCAAATCAATGGGTAAACTGGGCAGAATGCAAACCAAAGCCATTGACACAGTGTCTACAGTTGACAGTGTAAAATGCATTTGATACATACGAAGAAGATAAGCTTGACCACTTAAGACAAGAGGGTAAGGGTAAAAATCCTGAACTGAAGCCTGTGGAAGGAATTAAAAGGAAGAATACGATATCTTCTCACCATGAGAGCCTGACAATCTAATCCTATGATCATGAAAAATTGTACACATTCATATCTTTCTACTGAAGGCAAAATGACCATGTACTTTCTTCATACACTGACTTGCAGAAAGTATGTTAGACTAAAGATATATGAAATAAGGATTACCTAATTATCTGTTTGAAATTGAACTATCATGACAAACTGAATTTATATCCAGAGCTCTGGAGAATTCTAACTTTCAAATTATTACTTCTTGAAACACTCATCAAATGTAATACTAGCAATAGATGAATTCAAAGGAAAAAAAAAGCACAAAAAGAGCAGAGACTTTTAGTAAAAAATACTATTCTAAGTTATGTCAGAAATTGTTTTAGGCTAGTGGAACATTTCCAGTATTCAAATTGCAACAGCAAATGAGAAAAAAAATTAGGCAGCCTTTCTTTGGGCCTTTTAAATCAATTTTTGCAAAGATGAGTCTGCTTTTCTGTGACTGTAACTGGTAGGTAGACTCCTTGTTTTTATCTCAGCCGATAAGATCTTCTATCTTATTTTCTCGTATGGTTCCATCAAGAAAGGGGAATGAGAGGCTGGCTGGGTGGGCATCTGGTCAACCCAGCAGCTACAGAGGTTTCAATAGCAGGGATAAGAAAAATGCAGTCAGCACCAAAATATTGAGGATCCTAAAGTTAAACATCACAGGAAAGTGATGACAAGAGAAAAGGAACATACATTTTTAATGCCTTCCCATATCCAGGTTACCTAGGCTCTAAAGTGACTCTGGATGTCAGGAGGCATCAGATCAGAACATGTGCTTTAGTGCTGAAGGATTGGCCAACATTAATTTCTGCTTAACATTAATAGCTCTATGGGTAAGGAGATGTCAGGCCAGGTTTGCACGTCTACATGTTACCTACGTGAGAGCACCTTGTTCTGAGAGTTTCTAGGCAAAACCTCCATTTCTTGGCTGCTTAGAAACACATTGATTTCCTTATGGTGCTTCAG
Organism: Ifrita kowaldi; assembly: GCA_013398055.1. Lineage (NCBI taxonomy): Eukaryota > Metazoa > Chordata > Aves > Passeriformes > Cinclosomatidae > Ifrita > Ifrita kowaldi. Next base: position 332,619 of record VZRS01010062.1, on the reverse strand, counting down.
TGCCTACTGGCACAGAGTACAACTAGAAAGGCATAAAACAGGGTCAATACATATTTTAAGTTAGGTCATTATTTAGAGGTTTAACGCTATATTCAAAAATCCAGAACAGCTGTACTCTTTTTAAGGGCATCTTACTAAAATGATAGTAATATCAAAACAGGTTTATGATCAGGTGGGATAATTAATTAGGAAGGTTAGGTTTTGGTTCAGTCCCTTTTTCATTTATCAATGTTAAAATGAATGCATAACACGCATTGCGCTTTGCGATGCCAAGCGCAAATGCAAATCGGCTCTTTCATGAGAGTATCATTACATTGTATTGCCATAAAAGCTTCTGTCTTGGAATATGCCTTTTGTTACTGCTAGAAGTTAAAGACAAAATTACTTTCCTGAAAGCCCTTACAAGGGACTGAATCAAATTAGCACTCAGCCAGTGAAGTCTGAAACTCATGCAGAGAGAAGTTCACGTGCACTGAATATGCCTGAAATCAGAATTGCCTCTTGATTTTCTGCTCCTCACTGCACCCTAGACAAGACTCCAACCAAATAATTGCAGCTTTCTTTAAAAAAAAAAACAAGAAGGAAGAGTACAGAAGGGAAGCAATTTTGCTTGGGTTGTCTATGAGAGAACTCCAGATGCTTCTGCTTTGAGAAGGGGTATCGTATCTATCACCTCAGAAGTTAAGCATCCAGTTCTTTCTCTCACTGGAACAAGACAGAAAAATCTAGGATTTTGGCTCTGATTCTCTTCAGTGGAAATGATGCATATCAGGAAGAAATACAAAGCTGTCATCTCAAAGATAGAAAAATTCATTTTACTGCTAAAATTCACTCAGTCTCAACAGAAACCAACATCAATACCATTTGGTCCTATTTTTGTCTGAATGATTTGTTGATTTTGAAGACAAATGCAAAAGAAAAGTAATTAAGATTTATAGCAGTATTCTTTGTTATTTGTCTTTGATTTTGCTTATTCCAATCTCTAAGAATATTAAAAAGGGCAATGACTAATGCACAAGCAATAAAGAGCTACAAGTATGATCTAGAAGTGTACAGACGAAACTCCATACTGAAAGTTATTACCTCGGATATGGTTCTCAAAAATTAATGTCTGAAATGACTAAAGAATAAGTGAGACCAGAATTTATCCAGTTGCTTTGAAAATTAATTCAGGGATATAAACTGAATTAGCAATTCCACACAACACTCAATTTTCATCCCTTCTGTTACTTATTACTTATTTTCTTCTTAAAATTCATTTCACAACTGTGTATAACCAACAGAAAATTCAACCTACAGTTCTGGTACTGAATATTGACAAAGAATTCTCAATATTACACTCACTGCCTGCTTAGGTAATCGCAGCACTCTTCATGGTGAGTTACAGTGTCTAAAAATAAAACTCAATTTTTATTGAGTTTTATTTTTAAATTTCTCATGGAAATGCCAGCAAGAATGTGAACCACAAACAGAAGGAACATGTAGGTAGAAGTAGATTATAATGGTTCTTAATATAAAAAGTATGGCAGAGGTTGGACAAAACTTGTCGAGAGCTTCCCCACGATTCCGGGATATTGAAACTTTGACAGAAAGCAGAGTTGTAGAAAGGACAGTAATGAAGTTCTTTGATATTTTCATGGACTCAGAAGGTATAGAATTCTTTCATGTTGCATGGGGGAAGTCAGGAGCATGGCATGTGGAGAAGAAATGCTTCCTCATGGTTATTCCGATTTGTTATTGGTGATAACTGGGCTTGTGATCAAATGCCTTTCAAGTCCCACAACAAAACCATGGACTCAGTAGGAGACCAGGGACAGGAAGATCATGCATGCCTGGTCCAGATTTTATAGGAAAAGCAAGCCAAAATTCCCACTGAATTTGGCTGCATGCATGTAACTGGAGGATAGTAGTGACAATAGAGCAGATGTAGTCAGCTCCAAACAAATGACAAATGCAGTTTGACTAACTGTTGTTAATATCATGAACCCCATTCAAGAAATCTCCAGAAATTTAGCACCCAATCATCAATGGTAGTCTGCTGACTTAGACATTTTCCTGTTTCCTATGGTATAGCACCACTGTAAAAATCTAATAGTCCTTGGCACATTCTTACTGATTTAAATACTATAGGCAAGGCAAAAAGGAAAAGAAAAAGAAAAAAAAAAAGAAAAAAAAAGAGACAAATACAACGTAGTAGTTCCTGGCCAAGTCTTATTACTTGGAAACGTAAATTTACATGCTGAGCATGTTTTTTCTTTCTTATCTCCATTTTTTCATTTTGCAGCACTAAAAGTAGCTTCAGGGTGCTTTAATATTTAATTCCATTGAGACTCTTCAATGCTTACATCTAGCTTTGTAAACTTAATAAAAAAAATTAAACAGAAATACTGTAAATACCAATGTTAGCACTTCAATATCGAGCAAGATCAAAAGGGAGAACACACATGCATACATACAGCAGCCAATGCAGTTTTTGATGCTAACAGTTACCAAAAAAAAAATATTGACACTCACAGCATTTTAATAAATTATCTTAAACTTTGCGACAAGAAAACATATCTGCAAAGATGAGAATCAGGTCACAGAACAGAACAATTGGGGTGCAATTAATATTTTGTATTACTTTTGTTTGTATAAGAGATTTTAAAGAACCCAAGACCACTGCTCAGTCTAGGGGAATTCCGCAGAATATTTTTTCCACATAAATTTTCCATATTTGAAATCAGAGTTTATCCTCAGTTTATTGGTGTTCTGAACAAGGTCACACCAAGTAATCTTTCCAATGAACATAAATGCAGTAGAGTGAGGATCATTCATAGCTGAGAAGGTTGAAACTGTTTAGCTGGAAAAGTTGCTGGAAATAGCTTCACTTTAGATTGTGAACTTCATGATCTCAGTTAAGAAAAAACAGACCTCTTCTGTGGCTATTCCAAAATAATGAAAATGGAAAAAAATACTGAATGCATTATTTTCAAGGAAAGTTGCATAAATTATACAGAGTAATTATGTCAAAAGATTTACTTGAAGAATTATTTTACCATCTTGGAAACAAATTTAGACTATGTATTAGCTTCTCTACAGGTCTATTTTATAACATGTATCACACTTCTGTGTCATCACTTCTAAGACAGCAATTCTGTTCAGTGCTCCTTTTTCAACAAGTCCTATGGGCTTGAATGCCTATCAGCCTACCATCCTCTTCTTTTTTTTTCCCTTTGCGTTCCAGACTTTGACAAACTGTTCTCAATTTTCCTTTAGAAGAGCAGGCAGGAAGTTTGACAAAATGCAAGAGGGAAAAAAAAAAAAAAACAACAATATACTTTGTTTTGGAAACTATCAGTTCCTAAGAATACACAATCCATTTATTAAAACAAAACAAAAAAAGAAAAGCATCACGCCACAGTTTCCCCTTTCACTGTGCCAATAAAGAGTTGTACTAGAGTTTGTCATTCAATATCGCTTAAGTTTTACGTAGTTCCTGAATACACTGATGGGACAAATTCCCCTCTAATTCAGAGATTTAAACCAGGGGACATCAGAAGCCGTGCTGATTGAAGTTAACAGGTACCACAGGCAACGCACTTGTGTCTGAAGGAAAGAGGAAGGTAGTTTAGGCTTAAAGGCAAAATATTTAATCTTTTCCCTCCACAATCAAAACAAGGACAAGCAAATTGTAATAACAATCCAAGAATTAAATCAGTGACTATTTTCAATACTGGCAGCATTAGAATGGAGCTTGCTATTCAGGCCTGATTCTAAGAAGCTGTGTTATCAGGAAGCTTCTTTTCCTTGAGGTGGGGGTAGAAGTGTTCACTCTCTCAAACATATTCAGGAAATAGGACATGTTGCTGTTTAGAAAAAAGAAATATTCCTTTTCAAGACTTAATTATAGTTAAAATTACCTATTGAATTTTCAAATATCTGTTCAGTTTGAAGACCTCACTGGAAAAATGTTTTGATAGCACATAAGTAAACCTTTATTTGGTGCCTATATTGAAGGGGGAGGCACGTCCTTCATTTTAAAATATTCAACTATTTGGTTTTATATTCTCAGTTCTGAGAAGACATTAGATCAATCTTTCTATGATCGAGGGTGCAACCATCAGCTGAGAAAACTGGTCAACAAAAATATTCAGCAGCCCGCAGGCAAAACATTTTGAATAAGACGAAAATGAAGTTTGATAATAGATAGACAAGCACTGTACATGGTCCCCTCTGAGCCTTCTCCAGCAACTTTCAGAGCAAAGAATGGCTGAAAGAATATTAGAAATGCTAAGGGAAATTTATGCTCAAACAATTTCACTAACTTGCAATAAATTTCAGTTTATTGCAACAAACTGCTGTCTTGCAATGCAATAGAATTGCACTGAGGACATTGCTAATGCTCATCAGAAAAATGTGTTTCCTTTAAATCAGAGCAAAGACATATAAAGCCTAGCACAGTTACACGAGACATAAAAAAAGCTGCTAAATTTATAGATCAAGTAAGGTGCACCTAAGAAAGAACCAGCAATTTAAACACCATCAATTTCATGTTTTCGTCACAGACTTTAAACTTCTCCCTAATTTAGCAATCTAAAGGTTGTATTCAACATAACTGATACAAAATAACATTTGCCTTTAATGCCAAACCTTGTAAGACTTTATAGCTTAAAATGGGGTTTAGTTTTCAAATGTGAATGTCAAAGCAAAGCTGAGCGGGTTGGAAAGAATCAATTCTATAAATGAATACAACTTAAACATCAATCTTAAGGATGAAATTTGAGCAACATTTGTAAGAGTGAATACAATTTTATTGACTGGTATAATCTATGCATTTGCTCTTTTTCTCACTTCATAGCAAAGCAATAGTAAGGGTAAGAACAGTAAGACCATACAAGCATTTGGGAGCAGAAAAATTACCTTGCAATGGAACTAATGTAGCTCATATTTTTTTTCAACTCATGGCTGTAATTTTGTCACTAAATATGACAGCACAGCAGAACTTTGAACATAACAAAACATGTCATAACTAGAACTGAAATGCCCACATTATAAATAAATTCAGTCATGGACCCACATTTGGAAAGAGGGCTGTAAGATTCTTCTACTTCTGTCTCTCTAGAAGACTTAAGCACCCTTTAAAAACCATACCTACATGTTACCAGGAAAACAATCAGCTTTCTTGATTCCTAAATATTTTAGAGATAAGAAATAAATAGTATCAGGGAAAAATTACCTGGAGTTATTTATCCTGTAAATAAGAGGGTTTGTTTTATTTTTCACCAGGAAGTGAATGAACAAGGAAGGAAGGAGCAAACAATGTAGACTTTTTTGAGACCTACGTTTCCTTAAGTATAAAAAATTACCAGCTGAAGATGCCAGTTTTTCACCTCACATGGTATTACCTGGGAGCTCTCACAAACACAGGCTCCAAAATCAGGGTCTGAACTAGTACATCAAGGTCTAACTATGCAAGCCCCAGGAATATGAAATCTATGGAAAACAAATGTTTAGCCCACACAGAGGATCTCCTGGGGGGCACTTTTACGCTGGAAAAAACAAAAGCAAAGCAGCATGATCCTGTTTCTGCAGCTGAGCTTTCTGCCTGTGCAGTGCCTCTGTGCTAAGCCACACTGAGCACCGGCCAAAGTGATTTAAACGCCAGACTGCTGAGCTTTCAACCCCATTTGCAGTGCCCCGGGAAACCAGGGCTCCTGACTGAGCTGCACATGGGGAAATGCTCTCTTTCATCAGACCTCCCCGACTAACTAATAAGGAAAAAAGGATCTGTCATCTTTGAGCACACACAGAGCGAGGTGGCTGCTCCTCTGAGATGCACCTTAACAGTATCTTGAGCAGTCCTGGCACTTCATTCTGGGATACCTACAGCATCCCTGCTGTCCGAAAACATCCCCTTCCCACAAATTGACAAGAAACAAAAAGACAGAGATTTACAAAAGATATTAACAAAGATAATAAAAATGTGAAATGTTTCCTCCATTCATCATTTCCCTAACTGTGACTCTCCCTCTTATCCTCTTCCCCCTTCCTTTTCCATGACAACTTTTCCTGCATTTTCTTAGATGACATTCCTATTACAACACTTGAGGATGATAATTGATTGAGAGGAGACAATGAGATGAAGATCAATTTTTCATCCTTCTTGGGAACTTCATATTCTCATTTCCAGAAAAAAAAATACCCTGTAGATGAGCTCCTAAAAACACATACTTAGCTGCCTAAATAATAGGATTGACTTTCAAGTATAGAGTGTAGAATTTTCAACTCTGTTCAATGCCAGCCTATTTACTTAAATAATTTTTCTTTTAAAATCTCTAACCATGTGCTTACCATCATTACTCACCAATACCCCCAGGATAAAAACTCCAACCATACTTGTTTATTGACCAAATTTCAACAGACCCACCAGGTTTCCATATTCCCATTCAGCCAAAGAGACCACATGGAGGGCTCCACATTACCTCTGAGGGTAAAGGCAGTTAAAAGAGGCTTGGAGTTGAATTTTATCTTGAAATGAAACAAACACATCTAAAGACTAGAAAGCCCTCTTGGGTTCAAAATTACAGGCACAGTCAGAGAAAGAAAAGATACACTTCAAAGCTAATTGAAGTAATTAGTGGTACTTTGAAGACAATAAACTGTATTTAGCAAGATTTAAAAAATGATTAATGAATTGGTCAACACACTGACTTCCCAGGTTGCTTAGTGTTTGTTTATTAAACAGAATTTGATCATTTCCCATGGAAAATTAAATTTTCCAGGATAGCACACTTTAATTGAAAATTTATTTTTCTATTTAATATCATCAGCTGTATCTACTGTTTATTGCATGCTTTCAATAATAAATTCCTAATTGCAGCAATTCTAGTATGGGTGATGAAGATTTTAGATAGAATTAGATAAATTATTATAGCTTAAGTGCTGAGCGCACCTGTGCTAAGTATCATTCCTAATATCTTTTTCTATGAGCAAAAACTATGCATCACACAGAAGCATACATTGTCTTTTTTCTTTTTCTTTTTTTTAATAGAATCCATGCACAGGCTGGGGACAAAAAGATGAAATATAAGAAACTGCTGCTGAAAAAGTATTGAGTCTCTTTAGCTGGTCTGTAAGTCTTTTGTAAACATTCTCATACAAAGAATTCGAACTGGTTGATGTAATGGATTAATTTGCTTCAGCAACTGCATAGCTCCAGACACAATCCATCTAAAACATAATTAAAATACATTTGGTAGATCTGAGGCTAAGCTTTTTGAGAACAACAGATTACATTAGAAAGATTTTAATGAGGCCAGGGCTGATTACATCCTTGCTTCCTCTTTTGGATAGGGACTGGGGAATCCTCTGAATGAGGTTAACATACCATTTACCAACCGGAATTATACGGAAAACAAAAAAAAGGGACTAAAATAATCATGGGGTCTTTTGAGTTTTTAGCAGTATAAAATGAAGGTGTTTAGCTTGCATTGACTTCATCAGAAGAAAAACAAGTGGCTGTTATGTATCACTGTCAGCAGAGTACAATTATCTATGTATTATTCCTGTATCACTTCCACAAAATACTGCTGTTTTTATATTATGTCAGGCATGTTTTAGTATGCATCATCCTCCAAAGACTAACTAAATGCTAAGTACTCGGTGAAATAAAAAGTGTTTGGGTAGAAATGTGCCACACTTCTGAAGTAATTTACATGTATTAGAATTCACATTAGCAATGTTAAATACCCTCTGATACCTCTAGATGAAAAGCATTGAGTCTTCTGTGGGATGACATGATGCTTTCATAATTATCAAGATTAATTGAAGAAGACAGAGTTAAGGTCTTCCTCAAAACCCAAATGCTGTGGGTACAATTCCCAGACTTGTCAAATATTTTCTATTTCTTTAATTTTATGTGAATCACAGATAGTTTCTCTAATGTCTTTGGCAGATTTGGGAATGTAGTAATATTCAATATTTATTCTGTGTCTGCAAACTGGAGATTTTTTTTTTTTTTTACTACCATGGTATATGGATGCATTCATTAACATTTGGGATACATCTCATGCTAGAGTGGCAGAGATCATATTACTAATCTCAGTGCTAAAGATCTAACACTTATAAATTTCAAAACAATCATCTGAATAAATGTTCAAAAGGTTTTATCACCTGCTACAGATACCCTGCCAGCCTCTCCATTTCCCCAGTACCAGAAACCCAGGACGTTGGTTTAAGTCTCTACTATGAAGTCAGAAGACCATGTTTTGTTTTTTTTTTTTCTTTAAATCCTATCCTTAACCATCTCTCAGAAAGAAAAGGTAAAATAGAATATTTAGAATAAAAGATACCCCTCTGTCTTCTTTTCATAAAACCCAAAGGGAAAGTGCAGGCAGTCACAAGAAGTGATCCAGGACTTCACAAACTCAGTGGTGCCTTAACAACGTCATCAGGTTATCAGGCAGTAAATCTTCACCAGCACACTGTAATAGTTTGATTCCCCACCAGGGTAACTACACAGCAAGATGAGTATTGACTATTTAAACTTCCCCACTGTCACTCTGCAGAATTCCTCGAAACCTGCAGCTCCCAAAACCTCTTCAGTATATGATAATAAATTTGCAAGATATTACATAATTACTACTTAACACACAGTGTTGCGCCTAGTTACTATTTTATTTCAAAGTTTTATTGCTGAAATACCTTCTGTAGATCACTCAGGTAAATTTTCTAATACTATGTATGAAGAGTTTAATACTGTGTTCCATCTTTAACATTTACACCATGACACAGCTGCAAATCACCACAATGGTATGCTCACTTGGCATTTTAAAACTGAAGTAATCTTTCCAACAGAAAGATGCAGATGAGCATGCACATAATAGCTCTTAGGGCTGATTGAAAGATTAAATGTTTATTATGGTGGTTTAAAAAAAAATCATGCTAGAAAATACTATGGGGCTTATCTACAAGCAGATCATAACCAAGAGAATGTATTTCTCGATGTTAATTTATTAGATGCCTGAAATTAAGCATAACTGAAGTACCAGGCACATACTGCAGAAGAAATTAGCTTAGCCACTGACCCCAGTTAGAATTAGAAATTTTTTAGCAGTACCTTTCAGGCTAGACCTAAAATATCTCACAATACTGTGAATTTGTTCGAAACTTTAACTTCTAGCAACACCTAAAAATATTTCTCGAGAAATAAGATTATTTTTCAGTTGACTAAGTTTAAAAAAACCCAACAGATTACGAGAGTTAGGAATCGCAAAGGTCTTCAGACACAAAGATACATCCCAACAACCACAGACACACTTAATGCAAGTTGTAATCAATTCGAGCAAGAGTTCACGATGTGCAGGCGGACTCTGTGTCAGTGAGCCCAGAATCGCTCAGTATAAAACTGAGGACAAGGCAGCAAATTCGGAGTGACCCAGCAATGAGGCACAGCCACACAGAAAACCAGCCTTTTTCAGACGGGCACACGCTTGCCTCGTGTGCGCTCCCAGCTGGCCAAAGCAGCGAGGCTGCTGTCAGCAGCGCCTGAGCCTGAGGAAATTCTCAGTTCAAAGAGACCGCGTATTCCAGCCCAGGTTAAGGGCTGTGCTTGCCACATTCACACAGCCTGGGGGCAGCTCGGAGCGCAGGCTGGGGGAGCTGGCATCTCTCTGAGCACAGCTGTGCTGCAACAGGCTCAGATAAAGAGGCGTCGCAGCAAGAACTGAGCAAAACATCAGAGCAACGCACGGGTCAGAGTGGGAAAGGAGAAAGGCCAAGAGAAAAAGAATCAATTACTAGGACTCCATCGGCAAACCATCATGTACATCCTTTGTTTTTCTGCCATGATCTTCTAAAATTTCTCTCTTCAACGGATTACAACCTTAAGATCCGGTTAATTTTTAGGCATGCCACAATATACGGGATTACCTCAACTTTAAAAACCAGCAAGAATAACTAATATGATGGGATTTTTTCCATTAAACACTAAAGCTTTTCTTTACTACAAATAATTTATACTTTAAAATGTTGCATAATATTTCAAGTACGGAAATTCCACCACCACAAAGACTTAAAGTTATATTGTAAACGTAGAGGATTCTTTCAATCCAGGTTGCTCAGAGAAATTCCGCTTATCCTCTTTCATTTAATTGGTGATTCAAATACTAAACCCACTTATTTTCCTTCTGGGGAATCTCATGTGCATAGGGTTTCTAATGATGCAGAAGTGTATAAAAATATAATAATAAGAGGAAGGTTATTTTTTCCAGGGATTAGTACATCTTTGAGCAAAGCAACGCAACTCAAATGCATATGATTTAAAGGCTTAACTTGGTACATAAAGAATAACTCTCAAAAATTTGGGTTTTATTAATTCCGAAGACATATGCTCCAATTTTCACTTCATTAGGCTATTTACATTTCATAATTCCTTTCCTTTTTATATTTTAATTAACTGATATTCAAACTTGCTTGATTCCCATTAGCTCTATATCAATGGGAGGATTCAGGCTGTGACTTATTTACTCCTTCTTGCAAGAGTGAAACATAAACTTGCCCTTTGATTCCACTGATCCAACGAAAACCAAATCCAAACACACTATGGTTAATTTCAGGCTTTCACAGCAATGTGAGCTTTTGATACTGGGTCACTTCAAGAATCTTCATTCTCAGTATGGGAAGAGAGTATAACGCTTTTCTGAATGTTCAAGATTTTTATGTGGAACATAAAAATAAAACAAAGTACTATATAGCAATTTAAACAATGAAAAATGAATTATTGGAGAAAATGTGGCATGTATGAATATTCCAACGACATTAAAAAAGCCACACTCACTTTGACTTTCCCCTAATCAGTTTTGACTGCATACTTGTAGTTCAGTGAGACACAGAAGAAGGAAAGAATATTTTTCATGTCAGAAACTTTCAAAGATGTTTTGTTTCATATGCAAAGGTTAAAACACAAAATTGCTTAATGGCAGACAGGCAGCTTTTTGACATCCCATAGAATATAAATCAGCAGTTGCCTTTTTACATTGCACCTCAGTGACACTTTCATGTGTGACAAGTTCTCCTGTGCAATTTATGCAAGGGACAAAGCCCAGCCTACACAAAGAAAAATAAATTTCAAAAATTGCTAAGATTATTTCAATGACTGCTAGTAGTAAGTAGTATTGCCCATATTTTTAGTAGCAGTTTGGCTCAAGGTAAGTGGTGTATCATTCAGGACCTCTGTCTGTGGCCACCAGTATTTACAGAATTATTGGTCATATTTAGCTAGATCCAAGTGATGGCAGTTGTCTGTGTTTTTTAAAATAGGATTAATGACAAGGCATATACACAGTGCAAGTGGAAAAGGGGCTGAAATGGAGCACCCATCCTTGAGCACATCTGATCTCTACAAAAGGAAGGGCTTTCAAGAAATTGTGCATAATATTTCAAGACTATTTCCTTTAAAAGCAGAGAATTACATTTTGCAGTTTCTACTAATAATAGAACTACAGAGATAAAGGAGAGCTATAAGGAACTGTTCACATAATTAAAGATTTTTATAAATAATCCCTCACTTTACTATGCAGCTGAATTTTCCTACGAAGTCTGAAAAGAAATTATATCCCTTCTACTAAGCACCGTGGGAGGTTCAAGAAAGCTACACAGGGTGTTATTCTCTATTCCACTCCAGAGGTGTTATGAATTGTTTCTTTAGACCTGTGTTATACAGATCTATGAAAGAGGTTATTTATCTGATATATTATATAGGCTTTTCGTTCCTTAGAATTATTTGATGGGAAAACCTTGGTCTTCGAGATTATTACTATTTGTATGGTGACACAAGCAGTTTTTCAGTGTAAATCCTCTTTGCTGATAAATGAGGCTTAGCAGTTTGCAACGACAAGCCAAGTCCCACTACTCCTGTTCTGTGAGAATCTCCACTGCTCAGCATGATGGGCTATGGAAGTTCCCATGCATGCATGAAGATTTTTTTCTCAAATAAAGCAAAAAGAGAGAAGCCACACCACTCAGCAGAACTGCCAATTGTCCCATGCTCACCTGGGAGGTCCCAAGACAAGGTCCTGAACAGCCAATTTAGGCTGCACTTGAAGTTACATCTTCAGCAGAGGACAGTGGCCTAGGTTCTCTGCTGCTGCAGGGATGGATTTTTCCCTCTGCCTGGCATTATCCCAAATAATGAAACATTAAATAGTGTCACTCACCTAGAGCACAAGATAGCAAGGCTCAAACACCAGACCTAATGAGTAGTTAATTACTAATACAACGTGTCACACTTACAAATGAGAGGATTTCAAAGAAGACAAATCAGGAATGTAGCATATTCAAAATGAGAGTTTGAATCAGGCATAGTGGGAATACACATCCTGGCTTTGGGTCTTTACTTTTGATGCAAAGTCTTAACACTATTAAAACTTGCAGGAGAGTATTACTACAGAAGGTTTTGTTTTGGCAAACCTTCCTGTTCTTAGAAGCAGAAGCAACTTTTTTCTTTTTTTTTTTCCCAACTAATTTCAAATGTCATTGGGAATTTGAACTGCAAGAATTAGATACTTTCTGAGCTGATTGCCTGACACAAAGGAGATTCACACTTCAGAAAGACACAAGCAACTATCAACTCACTTAAATAACCTAAACAGAAAACTAATTGATCTGGGACATTTCTCTAATCTCAAATGAAGACAAACCAAGTCCACTGCACAAATCACAAAAATAATAAAGCAGGTCCAGCCTGGAGACCAGAGAAATCACATCTTCCTGGAGAATGCAAAAGGTTTGAGAAGTATATAAGCAAGCAGAGGGTGTGCTCCTGACCAGCAGCAGCTTGCTCAGAAGTTGAGAACTAGGTCTCACTGGTAACAGCAATTTCCCTAATGAAATGCAAAATATTAAACAAAAGAACACATACATGGTGCCAACAGAAAGTTTCATATTTAAGGTTTTGGAAACCACATCAAATCTAGCACAAAGAAGGCCAATGGTATAGCTCTTGTGCCAATGGCATGAGACAGGTAATTTCTTTTTTTAGATTTTTTTTAGACATGTTTTTTCACTATTTTTTAATAGAGCATATGGAAATTGCACATTCCCATATAATAAGTACAGCCTTATTTATTTCCTCCTTATTTTGCAACCCGTTCTTCATTAAAATTTATACCACATAGGCTTTCAATAACTGAGAGGGAAAAGAATTCACAACTATCACTTTTGCTGATAAATGTTCACCTTATCGTAGAAAACACTATTTGTCTTCCTGTCTGATACAGGTTAGCATCCCTGTGCAGAGAAAGGATCTATCTTGGAATTGTACAGTGCATGTAACCAACTCCTCAAGAACTGATTTCTAATCAAAGGGAAAACCCCACATGTGCAGCATTCAACTGTTTTCGTAGGAGAGTCTTCTCTTCGCTGCATAATCTCTGTGCACACATTTAAACTTTTTATGATATGAAAGGAATATGTTCTGTCACTTTAAAAATCAATCAGTGGAAAATGGGCAATGTAAAAACACGACAGGCAAGCACTGTGCTGTAGTAAAATAAGCAGTACCCAGAGAATGCATGATTCTGAATTTCCCAGCATCAGTTCACAAGAGCTTATCTCTTGCCCTGCGTTAATCAAGGCCTCTGACACTGATTTTGCAGAGCCTGCTGATAACAACAACTAATAAAAAAGGTTTGGTGCTCAGTCCCATGTTTGCTGTTGTGCTTTCCTGATAGGTATGACACTCCCTCCTTCCCACAATGGTTGGGGTTAAATAGCCAACAATAGATGTGACTTCCAGTGCACTGCTCAAACTGTTCAACCATAAAATAAACACTGCTTAGAACGTTTTAAATAAATACTGAAGAATTAGAGAGCACATGGTAGAAACATTAATCTCATAATCCTCCTAGCATGTCTGCTGTTTGTATGAACACAGACAGGGGGTTCAGGCTGGGGCTGATGGCTGCCATCGGCTCCAACCTTGAAATACACTCAGGTCCTAACTTTAAAAAGAAATGAATAATCACATTCTTCCCAAAGCTGTTGGGTCTGGCCCTGTTGTCTGGAAATAGGCTGCTAACTGACGAAGGTGAGATGTGTGTAAGACCAGCCTGGATACATAACAAATAGAAGATGCAGCTGTTGTGCCCAGAGCCCCTGATAAAGAGAATAAACATCTTCCCCCTTTGTGCTTGGAAAAGGTGGCAAACACACAGCTGACAGCTATATCCATATTTCAGCCTGTAAAACATTCACACAGTACGACTTCATTAATAGGTACTCTTTACAATCCACCAGTGCTCCTGTTTTACACCTCTTCCTAAAGAGCACAAGCAGCTACTTGGTGTGATACACCACATCCACATATATGTCCCCAGAATATGACATGCAGTAGCTAAAGAAAACCTTTTTCCCAAATCAAAATGTCACAAACCAAGCGTACATATTGATCTGTACTTTGAGTATGATGTTCATGACACAGCCTAATTTTATTTCATTTAAAATAATGGCAAACTATAAAAGCAAACAAGATCAGATTTATGTTGATATTTAAAAGTCTTCTGAGGTCTTCTCTGATCCATTAGCTGGTGTCTATCAAAATAGGGGATGTGCTGTGCACAAATGCATGCAGGATGAAAAGCTGCAGCTGATTTATGTTTTTATTACTTGACATTAGCAGAGCGTACTGCAGATCAGAAAATGCTATCTCTAAAATGATTTAGATCTGGATGATTTTATGTCATTAACATATTATAACCAGAGCTCAGAGGTGATCTTTGAACTGGAAGCATTATTTCCAGCCACATGGAAACTGACATCGCTTAGTCTTGAAAATAAATTAATGAATCCCTTCCATAAGGAATCTAATTCCACTACTACCTGTAAACTCCATGGTATTTGGTTTCTCATAATTGCTATCAAGGTTTCTACAGTAGGACTAGTATATCGTCTTAGTTTTTTAATTATTTATTTAGAAAATCACCAAATTAGATGCTAGTACACTGCAGAAAGATTTTTACACATGCTAGCTCCTTTTGACAGCTGGGTTCTGATAGCTACAGCAAATACTGATGGCAAGAGCCTCTCAAAAGAAGAATAACTAAGGTGAATACGAGCAGAACTGGTCCTACAAGGAAACTCTAAGTCATTGTAAAATCCAGGAGGAAAGGTAAAATTAAACCTTTAGAATTTTGATTGTTATTTTAAAGGAAAAATTTTTCCTTACTCTTACACAACTGCACTTGTACTATTTATTACCAGGGCTTCATTTAATTTATAAATTTCCAATTTCATGACTCATTTCTCTAATCCCTCTCTGCTTTGTTTTGTTTCTTTCTTTGTTTGGCTTTTCATCTAATGGCACAGGGAAAGAACAGGAGTGGGGTGAAAGCAAAGAAACAGAAGAGAACTTAGGTTTCTCTTTCAAACTGAGTTTTCGGTTGCGTGTGGATAAGAATGGACATGGGAAAGCAGCGATAGCAGGGGATGTGGTGGAAATTGAGCAGTTGTCAGTGTAATACTACTCTTTTAAGCTGTGAAGTCCATGGTCTTTTCTCTACCAACAGCAAGCACTGCTTGCTCTTTCCATCAATACCCTTCTTTCAAATCCACAGTCTCTCCTTCAACATGATTTTGCTCAAACCTTCCGCTGTCTGGAAAATTTGGGTCAAGCTTTGCATTGCACTGCAACTTTTAAAAATCATGCAGCTTTCTCCATCCCTTGCCAGCTCTCCAAAAGCACAGGAACAAGCCAAAAATTATGAAATTATGAAATTATTTTGAAGAGAAATAAGCCTTTTTTCAGATACAAGGAAAATTAATATTAAGGCATTAACAGCATCATTTCATATCAGTTTTCAGTATTTTCCTTGGGGATTTTTCCTTGGGGATTTTCCTTACTCTTATTTACTCCCCAAAAAGTTGTGTGTGGGGAAAAATTATGATTTTTGCAGTTATCTTTCCAGAGCTAGCAAGGTAAGATGATTCTCATAACAAATAGATTGCTTTATTGGTATCAGCATAGCAGAAGACCAAAACATGTAGCAAGCCTTAAGGACTCCAGTATATTCTATGCTTACCATTCCTTTATTTTGGTAAAGCTAACTACTGCAGCCTGCATCATAGGATCAAACAGTGCATGAGCTCAGCAGTGGCTGAATTCTGTCATACATTGAAGTCAATTGTTTGCATGCAGGAAAAAGCAGATTACGTACTCCAAGAGAGTCTGTTTCTTCCTTCCTTAAGATTCATTAAGTGACTCTAAGACTGTTTACTTTTTACAATGCCTTCAGTGTTTTACTGGGATTTACAAAAAAAATACCTACACGACCTGGGAGCACAACTCACATTGATTTTTCCAAGAAACTGCTTCCAGATTAACTTGAAAATCCGGCCTCCCGTGCTTAACCCTCCATTCTGTTCCAGCCAAATATATAGGAAAGCTTTTGTGCTGTAAATATAGCATGTGGTGTCTAGGACAAAGAGTAACTAAAGAGAAGGAGAAGGATGAACCTTGCCAGGGGCACCTCCAGAACTGAGAATCTGAGAATTTCACCTCACAGGTGAAGGCGGCTTGTGACTGAAGAGTTTACTTGCAAGACCAACAGCACAATTCCTGCATTTTTTTCCTAAAAGGACACTTTGTGTCAAGAGATGCCCATGAAATTCATCTAAACCCTGTCCAACATCTAAAACATCTAAATAATATATACCATGGTTTCTCCCAGTCCTCCCTTGGCCAAAGAGAATGACTTTCCCAGAAACACTTCAAAGAGTATTTTGACTGGCAAAAAGGGCTAAAATTTTACTGACGCCACAGATCAGTAAATACACGAGTGCATCTTTGCTTTGAGTTCAGAATCTTCGATTTTCAGTACTGCTTTTGACCAAATCCTTATTTCTGCAATCCGAAAACATCCAGAAAGCCTGGGTACTACTCGTTTCCTATTTCTTAAATGCCTCCCAAGGGACTCTAAATTAGAGTCTGAACCACAGTCTCTGCTTCAAACTTAACTACTAAACACTGTAACATACAGAAAAGTAAATTTCAAAGAGAGCAAGCTTCATGCACATCCACTTGAGCCTTCACGAATAAAGAGCTCAGAATAGTTCAGAAATGACAAGCCATATCTTTTACCCTATTAAAGTTTCACTTTTACTGTTGTAATAGCAAAATGTGAACACAGAGAGTATTTCAGGAAGATGGAAGGAGGATGCAAAAAGGTGATGTGGGTGATGTGGCAGCACTAGGTCTCACAAACACAGCTCTCAAGTGAAGTCCATCCTGCTGCTCAGCCCCAGTGTTAGGGGGAAAAAAGAGAAAACAGCAGGTCCCCTCCATTGCACAAGGTGAGCCGAGTTTGGCTCTCAATATACACCAGTTCCTCATCCATCACCTGGAGCATGGCTATGGTCAGGTTGCTTTAAAGAATAGATACCAGCAAGTAGCACAAACAAGTCTTGTTTAATTGTGTTTTTATACAATTATCGTTATCTCTGTAACTGAAGGAATGAATGGGGATGAAAATGCTTAGTAATTTAGAAAACACATTGGACTAACTAGTTTTCCCATATTTTTTCCAACCATAGTTCAAAATATTATACACTGGAATGCTCTTTTCTCTGTGTGTGGAAGGGAACCTTAAGTATGATACATGGGTATAATTACAAAGTCACACCTGCTTACTATAAGGATAACAACAGCTAGATTTTCGTATTATCTACTGCTGATTCTAGGCCTGAAATAGAAATGCAACTACTTCATACTACCAAAAATAATACTGCAAGCACAGTAGCACAATCATTTTAGTAACCTGAAGATGTCTATGTCACTGGTATAGGAAATAAAAAGATAAATCACTAAGATTCAATACTATAATTTCCTTTATGAGTAAACCAAGGTAAGATTTACTTCCATTTCAATTAGTTTTCTGCAGGAAATTTTATATTATCAGTTTGTAATTGGCAACATGCACAAAAACAAAAACCTTTTCTTCCCATTTAAAGCAAGAGAGCTGGAGTGAAGAGACAGCGTCACACTCTTGGGTGTTAGGATTTCACCGCAGAGATCACAGAGGAATTCTTCCTCTAAAAATAGCTTCAGACCTTCAGCAAGACAAGTTGTATGTTTTCCTGCCCTGTTTACCTCTGACACATCAAGTATTAGCCACTGATGCAAGCAGGATCACGTCTTCAACAGGCCAGTTCTTTATGTTATGGAGCAAGTCACATCTCCAGTGGAGAGGAGCCAAAAGAGCACTTAAAAATAAAAAAAGCTAAATAACTAACACACAAAACCAAAAACAAGACAAAAATAGAAAACATGGAAAAAAAGGCCAAAAAAAACCACCAAAATCAACCCCAAAATATGAATCAAAAACAGGCTGTAAAGGCCTGAAAAGTGACATTATATTTCATAGGCTGTAAATATCACTGTAGTTCTGTTTCCAAGAAGAGAGGAAAGCAGCAATGCTACAGCAAATTGTTGGAACTTGAAGAACTGGAAGGATAAGAAAAAACTAGCAGCACTGCAAAAGATATAGACTCAGGAAGGTAAAAAAGCAGCTCATAGATGAGGCCCTCTAAGGTAGAGAACTGTATCATCACTGCCTGCCTCCTAAGGCTCCAGGCTGCCAAGGAGAGGTCTCAGGTTGGAAAGTAAAAAGATATAAAAGATCCATTGGGTTGATATTTACATTTGGAAGACAAATTTAATTTGCCTGAATTACAGCCTGTTTTCTTCTATTCTGAGTGGATATCAGTACAAGTAAAATATTTTACCAAATTAGTCTGAAAAGTGAGCTTTACACAAATATTTCTTTTGTATAATCAAACAAATTTTCAACAGACACATGGTTTTATTAAGTTATATTTGATAGAAATGTAAGTTTGATCCTGCTTTCTGTAGTTCAAGACAATTACATGAAGATTCCTTTATAGCAATTTTTAAGCTTTGCAATATTTTTTTCCCTTTACTTTCAGAATTCACTTCCTTGGGATCACCTCAAATTATAAAAATGTATGCAACAGGTTGGGTTTTTTTAAAAATTCTTCACTTTCCCTTTCTACAAAACTCGTTCAGCCTGTAGATGTATATTTCAATATAGTAAATAAAACACAAGCTTAGTAGATATAGATAAAAAAAATTCAAAGCAATGGTAGTGTGTGAGAAGGGGAAAAGACAAAGAAGAAAATTATCCATTCCTCTTAAGTAATAAACTTTGTTGGCTAGGCTCTTCTATTAAAGTAGCCATTGTATAACTAGCAACTTCTAAATTGGCCATTTCCAATATATATAATTCCTGCATCCTTCGCTTATTTTTGTCCTCTTGTAGTAGTAGAGGGCCTTTCCTGAAGCCCTATCAGACTGCAAACAAGAACAAAAAGGACAGTGTCTGCCCTAAAGACCTTCCAGCTCAAATGCAAGGCACAAGACAAGGAGTGGTGAGAAGCCAGGGATGACAGGCACGCCAGGAGCCTGACTGCTGTCAGGCTTCTCCTGGAGAAATAAAGTGTTAAGGATCCATATAATGAACAAGGTGGTGGATGGCTTTGTGTGTCAATGCAAGTGCTCCCCAAGTTAATACAAGGAAGTAGACAGAATAAAATAGTAGCATGCCAACACGTGAGTGACAAAATCCTTGTGTCGCCTCCTGTCTCAAACAGGACACAACGTCGTGATAGAGCACAAACAGCGCATAGGCTGGGAAAGGCCTCCGGCATCACTGACAGAAAAACTGAGCACTTGATTCTGATGTGATAGAGAAAGGGAGGTTAGCTGAGAGCAGGCAAAATGTTCCAAGACACAGGTTACGAAAAATACTTGGGCAGTAGATGTGAGTAGATGGAGATTAGAAAATATGTCATCTGCCAAGACCAGAAAACAGAATTTTTGGGATGTGAAATGTGTTGACTTTCAGATTTGCACATGGCTAACAGAAGCTGCATGTTAGAGCTCTCGTCTAAAAACAAAATCATGTAAGAAGGAAGCAGATGCTGGGATATAAAAGGTAATCAAAACTGAGATGAGATCAAGGTTATAGGCCAAAAAATAGTAAAGAGATGATACTCCCCACAGCTACTAGGAATGCTGCACCCAGCATTAATGGAGAGGAGATGAAGAGCTCTGCTGTAACCCCTTTGAAATGACAACCAATGGCAGGTGAAAATTAAACATTTCCTGCAGAATAACACCATTGTTAAAAAGGATACGAAGAAACAACCAACACTGCTATCAAGGTGTTAATTGTTTCTTACAAAAATACCTTTCAAAGAAGAAAGCTGTTATAGAGCCTACTGATGCCTCGACCACAAGCTGGACTATTACTGACAGATGAGAACAAGCTTCCTCTTGCAATCCATTTTACGGGGACCAGAGGTGTGCAAAGCAGTTCATACCCACACCTACTTTAACTTAGATACACTTCCTTCATGTTTTCCAAACACCACAATATCCCCAAGCTCTTTCTCAAGCTGAAGAAAACAGGGTACAGCATCCTTATCACGCTTTCACGATAAGAGACTCGAGAGCACCGAGTACTTCTGTGTGAGATGAAATTACTCTCAGGGATTGTTATCATCGCCTCCAAAACCACTGCCCCACTCTGATCCTCAGGAAAAGATGGCATTAATTCTCTGAACCCAAGCAAACTTGAGAGGAGAACACTATAAATGTAATTTGTCAAACAAACAGTCATAAATACCTCCTATAAACCAGGAGACCTGAGGCAGATAGATAACAGATTTTAAGAGCTGAATAAATTAAACAAATGGCATCCCCACAGACAGTTTTTCTTACACTTTGGGCTTCATCTATACAAAGCACTAAGCAAAACAAAAAAAAGGGAAAAGAGAGGAGAAGAGGATACATTTCCTGTGATGCCTTTTGGTGCAGCAAAGCAAAGGCTAGCTTAATCAAACTCTCCTTTTGGGAAATATGTGAAGATTACACCGTGTGTAACAATGGACTGGAAGGGGAGAGGGATAAGATGGAAAAATGATAGACAGGTGGGATTAATACATTCACAAGGGGAAGTGAGCAAGTGCCATTCTAGTCTTATCTGTCTATCTACAGTTCTGACTCCAGATAATGCCTAATTCCCCTTTATGTGAGTTTAAAAGAAGCCTTTTTTTTCACAAGCCATATGAAATAAAATGTTCATGCAATGTATACCAAAAGTGCTCCTAATGCCTAGTAAAAAAACATTAGGAGCTTGGGAATTAAACATTAGTTTTCAAACACAAAAAGAACAAATCATCATGCTTTAAAACCCACACAATTTTGTGCACCTCTAAACACACACCCACACTGTTCTGTACATACAAGAAATTCTCATTAAATTAAATCTGAGCCCATTTGTGGAGCTTGCAGTGGCACCACCAACAAAGTGAAAGGTATTTTGGAAAGTTCATAAATAATTTAGGAACAACAGAATAAGCTGTGTTGCCAAAGTGCAATAATGTTAATTTTGAAACTGGAAGAAGTATTTAAACCAGTATGTTCTTAGTTAACCACAGCAGAAGCTGCACTGTCAAAAACAGATTTGTAGGTGTTTCTGTCTATACCTAAGTGCAAGAAAGCGTTCTAAAGACTTGAATATAGGCATTTGTCTTAACCATCAGAGGTAATTAGACATACATTTGCTACAACACTTCTGTTATCTTCCCACACAAAGAGAAAGGATCCTTCTTTTTTCATCATTATTGAAAGGCATTTTCAAAGGTAACTTTCACAGAGTGGGGCTAAAGCAGTGACTCTCACAATGTGCTCAATTCTTTGGAAACAATTTGAAAATCACAAGTGGGTTCTGAAAAAAACTTTAATAAAATATTTCATCAGAATATGAATAGGAAGAAAGGCTCTGTATGTCAAATATTTCTTACACGGGGAGATGTTTATGGTCAACCACAAGCAGCACGTGAAAGTCTAGTCTTTTATTTCCTCCATGTGTATATTTTTCAACCAGTTATTGTTTCTTCCACTTCTTTTCACTTCATGCATGGCCCAATATTTTTCCATTTCTTATTAAATATTTGTCCCTTCTTAACTTAAAAAAGACCTTTCACAACAAAAGTAATGCAATTTATTTGTTTAGCCAGGCTGAGCAAAAATCTTTGCAGTTACATTTGACCCTGGGACTGACCAGCCTCCCTCACATACTCACAAACCCCACAACCTCCACCAACACACCTAGCTATGTACAGAAGAAGAAAACTCACATCATCTTAATGCCAGGCAGCATGTGTGAATATTTACAGATTTTTATTTCAATTCAATTAATTTGTTAAGGCCAGTGATTTCCAGTATTAGACCAGTTACCTATATCTTCCAGGTTTTATTTGCTCTAATATCTGGCAGGATATTATATTGAAAAAAGATATTTAGGGGCCACTCAATGCATGGCAGAGAATTTACATGCAAGATAAACAAATAATAGGACAACTATAAGGAAGATCAATAATTTTCCTAGCTGAAACTCACTACTTTCAATTTACAGAAGTAAATAAATAAAAATTACTATTATCCCTGAAATTTAATACCTGTGAAAGAATAAACCTTCCTTTAGATTGAAGAGTTTAATTCTCTATTTTGAAAAAGAAGGTAGGCACTTCTTAGTTGCAATGAAACCTTTAAGAGTCCCAAAGTAGCTGAGAGTGCAGAAGACACTCAAGTTCCATACTATTGAACCTTCCTGGACCAAGATATAAGTCTTTGGGTCTAAGCAGATCTACCCGAAAAAACCAAGAGCCTAAGGCATAAATTTCAGCAATTCGAGAAAAGAACTGACCAAAGACAATAGCAAGAAGCCTAAGACTAAAATCTTAAACCCAAGATAAAAGTCAAAAAAAGGGTAATTTTTATATTCCCTTGCATCCCTAAACTGAACTGATTTTGGAAGTATGTTTTTCCGGAGTGTGGGGAAGAGCAGTATTGTTTGGGGTTTTTATCTCTAAAATACTGTGGAAAGTGTAACACTCAATTAGACAGCAACAAAACTGCTCCACAAGGATGCATAAACCAAGGCCATCGTTTGCAGGACAACAAAGGCTAACTAGTGATTTTCGGTCTGCTCTTGTGCACCAAATCAGCAGTTCCAAGCAGTTCCAAATACTCATATTGACTGAAAATAGCAGGGCTGCACAGGTGTAAGTGGAGGGCAATTATACAATGAAAAAATATCATTTAACCACAGCAACTTCATCAAAGTTGTAGCCCTGCCAGATTTCGAGTTCCCAGAGGTATACCTAGGGCTGGCAGTTTAGGAAATGCATGTTGTTACCTATCAATTGAGAATATTTTGTATGAGGATCAATGAAATAGGAAAACTAAATACTAAGCTGTCTCAGGTACAAGTCCAATGCTCAGCCTTGGACTTTCATTCTCTGAATACAATACTGACTGAAGGAAAGGCTTGCACATAGAGGCGCAAGAAGAAAAGTGAACAGAAGGTCCCCAACACAGAAATGATACTTGGACTTCGACCAGATTCAAGAGGTTTAAAGCTACTTTAATGTTTCTTCCTAGATGTCTTCAAAATATGTGGGAACATCAGAAATTAATGACCTCCCAGCAGTGCTGGTGAACCAAGTTTGCCTCCCCCATACATCTTCAAAAACAATATAGGCTATATTAAAACTGGTTCCTTCTGTAATAAGAACAAACCTGAGAGCAACAGCAGTGGAACATAAAACACTGTAAGATAACTTAAGCATCGCCATTATAACAGTTTTTGTCATTCTTTATTACCTCTCCAAAGACTTCAGAAGAAGACAAAGCTTTCAGAAAGCAAACCGAAAACAATACCAAGGATAAATTAAATTTTGGATTTACTGCTAGGCATAACCAATGAAGCATTAACAATGCACAAAATTGCATTTAAAGTTATGAAGAACATGACCAATCTCCGGTGTTTTTTAAAGAAATTAGGCAATAATTTTATTCTAAGTGAATGTTCCAGAGGGTAAATGACTTCTGCAGTGCAATAAATGGTACAGCAAATTGAGGAGTATATTTTAAAAGTAGGAGCAATTTTCCTTCCATAACCTTCACTTGAAAGAACATTATTGCTATTTTATTAAATGGACTAAATGAAAAATAAATTAGAAGGCATTTTATGGGGTTTAAATACACTTAATATCACATTAAGATATGTGGATTTAAATGGCAACTTTCTAAATTACACCACACTGGAAGCATAGAATATACAGAACAATTTAAAGAAATAATCAAGCATCCTGACAGGACAGTTACTCTTGTGTCCTAGAGGACCCATGAATAATATCAAAGATCTATTCTATCTCTGTTTTTGTAACTTATTATTCAAAATTTCACTTCATATAAATTCAAGATTTTGGCAAGTTTTTGCTCTCCTGCTAAAAAAAATGTGGCGAAATCAAATACCTTCAGGACATACAGCCTGCAAAACCTACGTAGGGGAAAACTTTTAGATACATTTTGCGTAGCAATCTGATGCATTTCCCAACCAAGACAAAGTACACACTACTGATATGCCAAAAAGTTGCTGAGCAAGGTTATTTTCTTAATACTAGGAGAGAGATTGAGTTCTCAGAAAAAATGAAAGGAGTTTTTGCTGTTACAAGATGTTCTACAGCACAAAAATAAGCACAAAATAATTACTGAAATAGGTCTCATATTAAAGCAGCACAAAAGAACAACTTGTGACTTTTTTTTTGCCAAGATTTACTGGGGATATCAAAACTAAAGCCTTGCTACATTGCAAGAAAAATGCCTATTATGTTTACCTAACTGGTAGGTGATTTGAGCATTCGTGTTTCCATTGATTTAGTTTATTTTCATAATGTATATAATAACCTTATAAAAAATGGCAAACAAATATGGATCTCTCCACTAACCCTAAAAGGAAGTTGCTGCCTTGTACAGAAAGAGAAAAAACCATTGTAGAGAGGTGGGGGAAGCACTACCACTGTACAGCATTGTTTTTCTTCGGCCTGTACTTGAGTCCCTGAGAATTTCCAGAGCTGTTCCATGCCTGTAAGTTGACTCTGGAATAGTAGTGGAGGTTGATGGCAAAGCTAGGAGCCCTTGGGTGAAGAACTGCATGGCCAGGCACAGTTTGTCTTTGGCATGTGTGAATAGGGAGAGCAGTGTCATGGTGTTTTACTTTCTCACGTAACACTCATCGCATTTCTTTACAAAAATACACTGAAATTTATTCTGCTCCTTTTTTATATGCTGGCAGTTGAAGATTCCCTCTTTGCTTCTGCTTATGAATTTTTTTGGCTGAAAGTTCTCATATGATGTTTTGAGAAGTGGCATAAATGTGAATATTTATTACTTGAGCTACACACAGCGAAAAGGCATATGCAAAACCATGTTCAGAAATACTCACTGCTGTGACTCTTGACTACTCCTAGGATTTTTCCTTGATGGTGCTATCACTGTTTTGCTGTCTCCCATGAGGATATTCAGCATACTTTTGGCACAATCCCCATCTTGCAGAAAGGTGCAGATTTTCACCCCTTTAGACAGACTGAAGGCTACGCTTTTTGACATACAGGATGTTTTCTCAGTATTTGAGTACCAAAGAAAAATGTTCACATCTATAAAAACAGATATTAAAACCAAAAAATCATCCAAGAGTGCAATACACTTAGCTGAACTTTAAGGGAAAAGCATGGGTCCACTGCTTCTTCCCTTTCTGCTTTTCCCAATTATTTTTAAATCACTGGCTAATGCATTCCCAAAAAAAGCGCAACATCTGCTGGAAGGCAGAGGAGGACCACGACAAAGAACTAACCCTGGAAAGGTTTCTGTAGCCCTTTGCCACTTGGGTGTCATCACTCTTTGTCATCAACAAAACAAAAAAGTTGTCACACACAGGCTGAGCTCCAAGATTTGAAGAGTCCTTTGCTGCAAAGTCAAGTAGTACCTTTGGAGAAAGGGACGAGCAGAAAGTGAGAAAAACTTTATAACCAACTCTTATAGCCTAAAGCCTCTTGAGATACCATGGTATTTGAAACAGGCTGACTGAATCTGACAGGAATCTTTTCACAGATCTATCCCAGGCCTTTTGAGCTAATTTGAGGCCCAGATGTTTTTGTGGTACAAAAACAAGTAACATCTAGAATAATTTTAAGACTTCCCCAGAATCCCAGTTCAGAAGAGTGCGTTACCAACAAGTTTCAAACCTCAAACTCGCTCTTAAGTGTACACTGGGCTAACTGAAGTGGTTTCCAATTTCACTGGTAGAGTTTTTATATGGTTCTTCCTTGCAAACCAAAAACTACTCCAAATCTTTCAGAGTTCAGACACAATCTGTGCTTTGCAAATGTATCTTAAACATGGCTTCAACATTGTCACAATTCTTTCCAAGTTATGCATATAATTCATAAATATGTCAGGAAGAAGATAAATTATCAAGCTTACATTTGTAAAGTATAAGCATAAGGCTTTTCAAAGATACGTGCACTTTTTAATTGCTATTTGCTTTTTAAAATTTCAAGGGGAACGTTTAGGACTAAAACAGGAAGACTTGAATATAAATAGTTCTTTGCACATGAATGCAACAAGCTGTCCCCTGTCCTGCAGAATCTCTGTGGTCTGCTGTGCCAAGGGCAGCTTTCCCTATGCTGAGGCAGAGTTTACAGTGGCAGATGTCTCATCCTTGTTGTCCAAATTAATCTGGCATAGTGAGTAAAGGATGCAGTCTGAGAGTGGAAAAAAACTAAAGCAACTTTCTAAGGCAGTTTTGTAATACTCAAGTTATTGTTGGCTTGTTTGGTTGGTTTGTTATTTGTGTTCCTTGCTCGTCTATGCACTCTGCCTCTTCCTCCAATAAATCTCTCTTCAGGACTAAATCTTGTCTATGATTCATAACAGCTATTAGTTAAGAAATCATGGCCAAACTGAGTGGCACTTGCAGAAAACTGATATAATTTATTTATTGACACAGATAAGTAATATTTTGAAACTGTACAGTGATCTTAAATCATGGTCTTATTTTGTCATGCTCAGCTTTGTCATTTCCTCTTTTCTCCTCCTGGTTTTTAGTCCCAACTACTGCATTTTTCTTTGAAAAGTACTAAAAAAAACAAGGCAGACAGCCCAATCCTAGACAAAGGCATTTAAGCACAGCATAGATCATGACAGCTTATTTCTGACTGGGGACGTTTGGTACTATTGTGAACACATGTATTGCTACCAACACAAAAGAAAAAGAAAAAAGGTCCCTCCCTCCCTTTCCCCAAAATAAAGGAAAAAACAACACTCCTCATCACAACCTAGCACAAAACAAACAAAAAAAAATCCTATACCCTTGCTCCTTCCAGATCAAAATGGTTACAGAAACCGCACAACCCGTTGAAGCTATGTGAATAACACGGCTGGAGCATTTCTTCAAACATAGACAAATGCAGGCAAACAAATTGTATTTTTTGCACTATATCAGGTTCTTGAAGCCAAAAATGAACATGTATTCCCATTCTAAATGGCAATAATTAAATACGCCACCACAATGATCCTTTCCCATTTGATCTTTGAATAGAACTGAAGAAATGCCTTCTTGATAAAAATCTTCACCTCAAATTTATATCCATGAAAATGGCAAAATTAAATATTAAAACCTTCTCCAGAAACTGGGACATGGTCTATCAGATATTTATCAAAATAAGTTATTTAGAGGCACAAATGCAGTAACCAGTACAATTCTCTGCTACAATAGTAGGAAGTGGGCTGAGTTGCATCAGAGGGGAAAGTTTGAATTTCCCTTGGAAAGGAGATTGATAGGAATTAACAGCAACAAAGTTGTTGCATGGAAAAGTCATTTGCTTTGTCATTCAATAGCTATTTTGAAAACAAAACTCTATTAAAAGATCACTTACACTCCAGCTTGATTGATGATTTGTCACTTTTGCTACCCTTTTACTGAGCAGCAGACCAATAAATAAAGAGTGACTTTGAGTGACAGTAAACCCAGAATTTAAAGTAAATTAGAGGAAAATAATTTGTATAGATAAGATTCAAAACAAACACCAAAGTCTGATTTTTTTTTCTCCTCTTCTTCTGCAAAATTTGGTGTAATTAAATTTTGTAATGACAGCTTTGAACTCAACCATCTGCCTTTTCTTCCCCCAGCCACATTTTTCTTACATTTGCATGTAGACTGTGACATTCATGTTCCTAAGAGTGAAGCAAAGATTAGATTTACTGAGTGGTGACTCTCTTCAAAGGAACAGTGGCTGAAGACGGAGATTTACAGGTCATAGCACCTACTTAGAGGAACCTGAGCAACTCTGCAATGGTGTAGGTCAAAAAAGGCACTCGGATGTGTATGGATATGCAAATACCGAGTAGGCTTAGGAAGGTCCAAATACCTTTTATCTGCCACTGAATCAAAGTGCCTTTGGATGGGTGGGTCCTACCTGGCTCTTCAGAAAAATTGTTGAAGACTGAAGAAGATTCAAAAGGCAACATCAAATGTGAGCCTAAAAAACCAGGAAAGCATGACATAAAAAGGAGCATCAATCTGTTTCGCTGATCTAAAGGAACATGAAGGAGTGACTTGATTACAGCCTTTATGAATACATGAAGCAGAAAAATTTGATAATGGAAGAATCACAAATGAATGGCCAAAACCTGAAGTAAGATTAATACAGCCTGAAAATAAGGAGGTTATTTTTAACACTGGAGGCAATGAACCACTGAAGCACCTTATCATGGGTTGACATCAGCTCTGCAGCATTAGGAACATGAACGTTAAGCTTGGTGCTTTCCAAAAAGCACAGATCATTAGTTAAGAAATAACTTCTTGAAGAAAGGTCCCTGGTTAGATGGAAACAATGACTTACAAACTCCAGGACTGAATCTAGAGAAATGATTGGTGGGTACAGGGGGAAAAACAAGTGGAGTGAATGGGTCTTGATGAGTTTACAGTCCTGCATGCTGAAACCTCAAAGCAGAATTGATGACATGAAGGTACGACAAATTCTGTTTTCAGCAAGTAATATAAAGAAAAATGTTATAGCATCCACTTCTTAATAGTTTTATTTGAATATATTTCAAATTTCAGTGGCATCCCCTGAATGGTTTCTTTTTACAAAAGAAAAAAAAAAGAAAAAAGTAGCTTAATTAAATTCTATGAACTCAAGAATTTGAATTGAAAAAGAAGGCCAAAACCAACATGTGTTGTCAAGGCAACCTGGGCCAAGAATTGTCTTTGATATCTGTTAGACCTGACAGTTGATAATATTAGGCATCATTTGTACAGAATACTGATGCATCTCACTGTAATTTTAATTTGTAATGAGAACTGAAAGCAATGCCTATAAGCAAAGATAAAATCTCATGTTTTAGAAATGTGATGTAATTTTTAGTTTGATTTTTACTTATGCCAATCAAGTAATACTCAATATAACCCCTGGATGTTGGTGTCAGATTCAACACAACACTGGTAAGGAAGTGTTATCTCTAAGGGCCCAATTTAATTTTTAGCAGTTTAGGGTTTGATAAATGTTGGAAGTTAAGCAAAAATGGAATACCCTCCAGCAAACTCAGTCAGATAGTTTATTACAGCATTAATAACTCCATCTTTGTCATGTAATTAGAAAGTAAAATGCAGAACGGCATTTAAAAAACATACCTTCATGAGCAGCTCAGTTCCTAAAAGAAAGAAGAACTTAACACAACACAGAAAGACGAGGAGGGGCGTTATTCTAATTTGTGGCAACACTCAAGTTAAGACAGAAATAAATTCAAAGGCACCTAACACACAGAAATTCAGACATTTCAAATGTGCTTCCACAGTCTGGAAGACAAGATTTAACTCATGCCATTACAACTGGGAGTTGGGGTGAGCAGGGAAAGGAAGTAAAAGGACAAAATCAGTGTTTAGGGCAGAATGTTTGCATCAGAATCCTGGAGCATTCACTAACTCTATTTTTCTTGCTGTGAGACATATCAGTAGTGCTGGATAGCAAACGCTTCTGCGTTTACTAATTGTTTACAGCTAAACCATCTAACCAGAATAAGCACAAACCTGGAGCTATAGAGTTGTCAGAGAACTGTTTTTTATCTCTCCCACTTTCCTCTTTACTTTAGCAGAAAAAAATGACTGACAAAGCAACTGATACTAATCTCTCTCTAGCACTGTGCTGTTCCAGTTGGTTTGGAACATAGGAAAAGTCTTGGAGGAATTGAAGAACAGGTGAATAGAAGAATTCCCTATGTTACTGAACAGATTCATCTGTATCCAGATGTTCTTAAACTCCCCCAAACTACAGGTGCTTAAGAGACTACAGATAAAAAGTAGTACCCTAGAGCTTTTCTACTGAAGTTTTTGCTACTTTATAGCTGTAATTACAATTTTCACAGCTGATACTCAGAGAAACCGCTTGGAGTTTCCATACTTCATTAGAAAATGAAGTTTCACTGAGTCCCCTTCTATCACAAAGCAAATTCAGACCCTACCACATGTCAACGCGGTCTGCAAGACATCTGTTCCCAGAGATCAGTTGGATGGGGAAGAGGCATTCTACCAGGATCACTGCATATTTTTTCCACACTTTTTACTTCTCACTCAAGAAGTAAACCTCTCAATAAGAAAAACAACCAACTTTACAACCCTGTGGTAGATTTCACCTTGGCTGACTGCCAGTGCCCACCTACATGCTCTCTCACACCCTCTACTCAACAAGAAAAGAGGAGAAAATGTGGTGGAAAAGCTTAGGGGTTGAGATAGACAGGGAGGTCATGTACCAGTTACCACCACAGGTAGGAAAGGAATGACTTGGGGAAGATTAATTTAATCTATTGCTAATAAAAACTAGACCAGAACAGCGAGAGAGAAGACAAAACAAACCCACAAGACACCAACACCCAATACACAATCCGACAGCAAACACCAAAGAAAGAACAGTCTCTGCATGTCAGATAACGCCACAGGCCTGTGGTAGTTGTGGATATTTGGATGTGACAGTTGGACAAGCACCAAGTGTCCCATCCCAGCTAAATGACAAAATCCAGAAGCTATTTGCATAATCGCAACAGTTTTGGTCTTCAGCTCCTGTGAAATGGTTGCATATATCTGCATTGCAAACAATAAACAGCAAAATACCATTTCTCTCTGGTGCAAACTGGTGAGGAGACAAAGCCCTGGAAACAGGAGTCTCCTGAACCAGCAAAAATCAGGAAATGTTCCATCCTGTTTGTTGAGCATTTGGGGAACAGTGGTAACCTGCACGGATGCAGTGAGTAGAAAGTTATGTCCATACAGCCAAAGGCTTGGAGTCTATTTCTACCTGAAAAAGTTCCATATACGGTTTTGGGAACAAACAAACAAACAAACAAATACAAAAAATGCAACAGCCTTGCATATAGAGTACGGTGTGAAAAAAATGTATGGAAAACTAGACTGTATTACAGAACATAACAAAGATATGACCCGTTAGAGGAGAAAAAACATATCAAAGTCAACTTGAGAGAGATGATTCATTTCTGTGAAGTAAACTGAACATCTAAAATTAATACACTTCTAATTAAAAGTCCAGAGGAATTAATCAATTATGTTTCTAGCCCAGCCATTAGTTCTTCTCTGTGCTTTTCTTATTGGATCTGATTGCCAGTGCTACCCATGTAAGGAGCTTCATTACTCTGTTGTTTTAATAAAGTGGTGTGAAGATTAACTGCCCTTCCCATGCTCATGAAGAAGATTAAAAGATCAAAATAAACCTGAAGTTGAAAATTAAAAGCATGTAAACTTATAAAAGACTAGCATCATGAAGGGAAATTACTTACATGAGCTATGCGTTTCTTAAAGCCAGGCACCATCCTAGAATATCATTAACTGAGCAGAGCTATCTACAGTATCACTAACATTCCACTTCCACAAATGTGTTTTATGAGAGACAAAACAGAAAAAATCCAAACAGAACTGTCTATACAAGACCAAAGATTCATGTCCTTGGAATAACATTGGTCTGCTCAGCTCATAATTAGTACGCCTGTATGTCCTAAGACCCCACTTTCAACTACAAAGCACATTCATGTGGATTTTCAAACTGATTCCTAATTTTTTCAACTTGATCCCAACTTAGAGCTGAATTTCTGATCCTTCTTGCTTCATGTAACTATGAAGTAAATTTACATTTTTTTTGCACAAGATATGTTAAGTAGAAAGCAGTTGTTTGTATTTCATCTAATAGTGAGCTTTGCTGTCTTGGAAACTCATTGCAGAGAAAATGAGATGACAAAAAATATTAGAAATTAAGTATATATTAAAACAAAAGCCTTTTTTTTTTTCTTTTCAGATTATATATGCACGCATAAGTGCAATCAAAACCAAATCAGTCAACTACATGGAAACCCACCCAGGCCTGCAAAGCATGAGGAAATGGTTGCAGCAGGAAGGTGAGAGGACAAACCGAAGCACTCATCTATTCTCTTCCTAATGACCTGCCAGTACTAGAACTGCCAGCAAATAACCCCCTGGGACAGACATGTTGATGTATTTAATAAATTCTCTAAATCACCTTTGCTTCTTTCAGCATTACTAAATTACATTTGAATGTGTTTGAACCCTCAAATGTCAGCTCTGAAACCTCATAGTACACATAAAACTGCCAAGAAAAACTAGACCCATACGAAAGAATAGCTCTGATATGAAGGTGAAGGTAAGCAAAACACAGCAGAAGGAAGTGAGAATACCTTTTTTTCGCATTTTTTATCAAGAAAACAGATGGAGGGCATCTTTAAAAATCATTCTTTGCTAGTCACTTAGCAAGTGATGCTAGTACCTGAGCATTATGCAACGTACTAGTACCTAGTAATGCTAGCACCTGAGCAGTACACAACAAACTGTTCTGCAGTTTAAGAACTATGAGGAAAGAAAAGTCATCGTATACCTAGCTCAAGCCTCTACCGCCTCCAGCAGTGACCATAAATTACATTCACTGGTCTTGCCTGCAAGTAGAATAGAACAAATCATATTTCATATTATTTTACAGTGTATAATAACGTGTGTAGAGGAAAAAAAGAGAAAAAAATTATTTCTCTCAGTCTTTTATCCCTCAACTAAAATTTTATTTTTGCACTTGTTATCATAAAATGTATTTTTCTTACCTGGAATGACCCAGTCATTGCTATTGTATAGTCTTGCTTTTCTACTTGCTCATATAACAAGTGGCTATAATAAATAGCCAAAACCATGCATAGTACCAAGCCAGAGATTTAGAAGACCATCTATCATAACGCTAAAGACGTTTCCACTTTATTGATATTTTCTCTTTTCCATCCAGTGAACTATCATTTTCACTGCAATTCTGATTATTCTTTTTATTCCTTGGAGTGTTTTAAGTAAAAGCAACTAAGGCCAAGTCCAGT
This sequence comes from Ifrita kowaldi, assembly GCA_013398055.1. Lineage (NCBI taxonomy): Eukaryota > Metazoa > Chordata > Aves > Passeriformes > Cinclosomatidae > Ifrita > Ifrita kowaldi. The sequence goes on along the minus strand of VZRS01010062.1, from coordinate 299,285 downwards.
TCTAATGAAATGAGGGAAAGCTTTGCCATTGACCTTAATATAATCATGAAGAAGCTGTTAGTGAATAAAAGCTGTGTACCTTTTTATCCTCTGTATATTATTCAGGCTTCATAGCATGTCCAACATTTCTAGACTTCTGCTGATTCCCTAAAGTATTTGTATTTTTTTGCAAACCTGTAGTGTCTTGCTGTAATGGCAACCATCTGGTTTACTCTTAATTTGTCTTTTACTGTATAAAGCACATGTGTATGGTGTAAGGTATGTTATTAACAGAGCTCATTGGGGATGCACATTAGGGGGAAATTTGTTATTGCTTCATCCTGCTTCTGCACATTGGGTCATGGTGAGGCTTCTGGGGGAGAGCGAGGATTTCCTTGGGGCTGAGATGCAAGAAGAGTGAAGAGAGAAGGAAGAAGGAGGAGGACTGGGAAGGGGAGCTTACAGAAAGGAGATGAATCTGGACAGCAGAAATGGCTGAGAGAAGTGAGAGGCAGTCGGGCCTTGGAGGTGATGGATCCTTTCTCTGGGTCTTTCTCGGGAGGAGAACACAAACATTGTTCTCCAACCACAGAACCACTGGGAGAAAACTAAGCCTGAAGGGAAAGCTGGGGTTGTACCAGAGAAGGAACGGGAAGACTGCAAGTGGATAGAAGTCAGGCAGAGTAAAATTTGCAAACTTTTAATATCAGTTTCAGTTTACATGGTTATTTTGAGTGGGTTTTTTTTCTGCTTCGCTATATTAATTGCTATAATATATACTCAGGATGAGTCTGGCTTTTGAATTTAAGGCTATTTTTGTCTTTTGGGAGCACTTGCTACAGAGGAGAGCTTAGGCAAATCCACATAGAAGGTATAGATGACTCAGTCTCATCACACCTACAGAATGCCAAATATTTGTAAGACTTTTCTATCACAAAATATGAACCCATGAGCCCTCATCTGAAGACTGAGAAGATTTATTACCCACAGACAAACTTGCACTACAGCTCGCACCCTGTCTTCCATAGATACCACAACTCTCTGCCAGGAAGCCTCCTAAAGTCACAACTCTTGCATGTAGAAATTGCAGCCACGCTTGTAAAATTTATTATGTATGCTCACTGGAGAGCTAGTTCTCTAAAAAGGGGTACAGTAAGTTTTAATTTCTAGGACACTTCCCCTATTCTGCTCAGTTCAAGTCTCCTTGATGACTTATCGTTGTTAAGTAGAACTCCCTGGGTCTTTCCTCCAGGCAATGCTTGATCTCTCTCATAATTTCAGCAGTAGTAGCAGCTTATTTTGCATAATTAAAAAACCATTCTAGTTTATCAAGCACTTGGATGAAATTTGCGTTTATAGAGAGGTGTTCTCTAGAACTTTATCTGCGCTTCAAGAAATTCGGTTTGAAATATCATCCCTTTCATATTTGGTAAATAGTCTTTACTATTTGGTAAATATACCAGTACATAAAGTATATCAAATAATTCTTTGGTAAGTACAGTTGATTCTTCTCTGCTAAATAATGGAAGAGTTTTTCAATGGAAGAGAATGTGGATAAACAAATGCCGAATTACTTTAGGCATGATCTATTTCATAATTTCTCTGAAAGATTAATTAGTGCATCATTTAGATGCTGACCATGTCCATCCATTTTCCAGTCAGATCCCTGGCAGTTTTTCAAGGAAACTTTGGCCTTTTACCTTTGCCTGCCTTCCAGAAGGGAAATTGAAATTATGCTTCAGAGTTCCCAGACCAGAGACCTACTGCCCACCTTATCCCCTTTCAGTCAATCTGCTAAGCAGTTGAAAATACCTGCCAGAAAAGGATTAAAAAGCAAGTATCAGTCTGTGAAAAGACTAAGTAGGGAAGACATCTCAGTAGTAGCAACTGGTCACTATATTTGTATACTTGCAAGAGAAGCTGAGGAAAACCATTACAAGAGTGTACAGATTCCTGAAGGCTCTGTACTGAGGTGCTGCGATGGGACTGCTCCCCTACCGTTTCTGCCAACTAAATACTCCCCAGCTGGTAATGTCACTTGCATGTACAGCTTTTACAGAAGGAACTGATGAAACCCCTTATAATTCAAATATTAATCTAATCAAAAATTCCATTAACAAAGGATGTTGGAGTGGTGGTGTATTACAGATTAATCAGAATTCATTACAATTCTCTCCTGTGGTGCTAATGATTCATTGGTCTTTCAGTAGAAAACTAAGGATTATCTCTAGCAGCTTACAGGAGTTGTCCAAGAAAAAATTTATTAGTTCATGGTCATTCTGCAAAATGCTGGCAAAAAGTATTCTATCTTAGAAGGGAAATACCATACTGAAAAACAAGCATGTTTATAGCACTTATAACCACCAGTGTGGCCACATGCACACAGAAAAGCAGGTATTTTAATCACTGACCTCTCTCAAAACTTAAGAACTCGTTCAATACCCCCAGTAATCTCACAAAACCCATAATCATACCAGAAGTCAGCAGGAAGAAATGGGGCAATAGGAAAGCAGATATGTGCAAGTTCAGTTTTCCCAGTGTTTAGTTAAATAGGGAGGGAAGAAACACTGAACATATGTTTTGCACATGGGGAGCTTGGGGGAGGGAGATGTTAAATTCTTTTTCTCTGAGGCAATGCACATTTGATTGCAGTGGCATGCTTTTAATAGTTGGAGGCATTCACCCTGAGTTGCAACCCACACAATTTTCTGCCATCTAATTTCCAGTTCTTCAAGGCACAAGTTCTTTGCACAAGAATAGGCAAGAGATGCCCTACAGAATGCCATGATTTTGTCATTGGTTTTTTTTACTTTTCTGCTTCAGAAAGTGTCAACTATGCAATAAAACTAGATATTTTGTGGCTGATTATACAGGCTGTGGCATGTACAGGTGCTGCTCCAGAGTAGTGGTGACGGTGACATGAATAAAGGTAATTTGATCTCCCCTGAAATGCATTAGAGCAAAAATAGGATAGGATGATAACATGAATCAACATTATATTCCATTTTCAACAACAAGAATACAGACAATTGTGCTTTTTACTTTTCCTGTTTTCTTCTCCTTCCACAAGTATTTACACTTTTAAACATTACCTTCTGGTACATGCAAAAAGAGTAAATAAATAGTATCAGGCAAGAAAACACAGGTTCTGTAGGCTTTACTCAAGGCCAGTACAAAACACGGGCAAGCACCTAAATTATTCATGTATAGAAGACATGACAGGATATCTGTTCTTATCTTCCACGGACAAACATCTGCCAGTTGCATGGAACGATACAGAAACTATGGTTTTATAGGGCATCGTCTGCAGCTACCACATCAAAGTTGAGGCAGAGCTGAAAATGTCACTGACTGAGGAAAGGCCAGATTTTCCATTCAGATGATATGCAACACGCAGCATGTCCTGTCACATGCAGTTCTTTCTTGCTCCCATAAAGACAATTCTTATTGTGACATCAATTAACATAGATGCTGAGGAATGAGGCAATTTATAGATGCTAACAAAGTCTAGAAGCAGAACAGACTAGGATGGTCTGCTATGTCTTTCCCAACCCTAAATTCTCCAAATTTTTGAACCATTTCACTGTACTCCAACTTTTATGTGAATAAGAGAAGAAAATAAAGAACATGGGATATCTTAAGCAAACTGAGTTTAACCTTAAGCAAAGAAGCGGCTGAAAATAACCTACATCAATCTTACATTTAAGAGACAGAACCATACCCAATTAATTTTAATTAAGTTATTCCATTAGCACTGATTTTCTTTGACACTGCAGAGCATGACCCCCTCTATGCTATGGGTTAGCAGCAAGGCTGAGCTTCCATCAATAACAAACTACCTCACTTAAACTTCATTACATTGTTGCACTAATGGACTGGAAAGGATAAAGAGAGCATCTTGCACATCTTTTGCCAATATCTCTGCCCTCAGAGAGGTATTCTGCTAGTTCACTAGCTCATATGTGCACTAGAAAGAAGCTGTTGTCTGCTACAATAATTTCAGCATAAACTCCTCTCTTCTGCATAACTTATTTCTATCCTAATATAGCAACAGGATGCACAAATTAGCAGATAATTTTTTGTTCTTGCCTTTCAGTTGCTCTATTCTAACCCACACAAGGCAATTCCTATTCCCCTGCTATCCCATGTTCCTCTCCATCCCACTCCAAACCTCTTCCCACCCTTGTGTGCAATTAATATTTTAAAACATTATGAAGATAGAATTTAAAAGAATACAAATATACTCCCCTTCTATTGTCATCATGCAACACATTCCCAGAGCAGGAGACAGTAGCCTTCATATTGTGCCCTTCAGGCAAATGAAACGTTCGTTTGCAGGAGAAAAAGCACATTTCTACCTCAAATTTCTATGTCCAATTTCCTGATAAGACAGCCAAAAGGTAGAGAACAGATATTTCCCTCCTTTTTCTTTCAAATACATTTACCCAGAGCAGTGGCAGCTAATCCAGACACTAAAAGGGTCCATAGATTTTAATAAGATCTCATGGATGAAGACAGCACTTCCTGAAGCCTAGTAACCAATGTTACATTTTATAGCTCAATCTAAAGGTAGCTGAAGTCTATCATTAGACATTGCTTTAGACCACTGTGGACCTCCAGAGGTAATTTCATTTGATCGTTTGAATACTGGGCTTTAAATAGCAAAGAATGCAATTTTGAAGATACTGCATTCTTAAAAACAATATCCAACAGGTAAATTATGGCCAGAACTTAATATTAAAGCCCTAGAGACTCTTTAAAGCCATTTCTCCTAAGAAATGAGCCAAAACCTCTTGAATTATCAGAGGTGTCAAATCTGCTTTCGGTAGAAACTCTCCACAGATCATTTCATTAAATCATTTGATCACTGGCTATTAAATAAAAAAGGAAATAATTTTGCAGGAGAGCAGAGAGGGAAAAATAGCTATAATTAAGTATAGCAATTTAAAGTTGCACTCTTCACACACCATTACTGTCATTAGAAACCTAGTAATATGCTAGCAGAGTCACATGCCAGAACTTGTGAATAAGGAAAAGAGGATACAGAGTTTGTCTGAAGAAGTTCAGCAAAGTTCATTTATGCCCACAATTATCTGAATTGCTTGCTTAGTTTCATATGTGAGAACACTGAAGACAAAAATATTCATCCACTAGTACCAGAGGCCACTTCTCTGTATTTCTCCATCACTGTTTAGTCTGGGATTATTGAATAAAGTGAAAAAAGACCTTTAGGATTTTGATTCATCTTCTGCTTGAGTAAAATTGTGTTCTACCCTTCTCTCACAGAACTTGATCTAATTTCAAATAATATATGTACAAATAATAGGAATTAACAAATTGAAATGGAATTCATACGTTTGTGGCATGACCTTGTTTTCCATTATACAATTCTAGGTCTCAGAGGGCAGTGACAAAGCACCAATATGCCTGCTACATTTTCAGTAATAAAACCTCAAGAGAGATGAGGGAAAAGAAAAGGAGAATTCAGCTGTGAGCAAAAAGGGAAAAGAAAGGTGACTGTCATGCAGAGAAAGGGAGATTTCAAATTTGCTAAAATGAATAATTTACAATTACACAAAAATGCATTCAAATTAGATTTTCTTAAGTGAATCTTAAAAATCATACAGAAACCACATTTTTAAAGTGTTAAATAACAATATTTTGCCAGTCTGCACACAGCTACTGGTCTATCAGACCAGTCAGCCAGTGACTGAGGCTCTAGGGAGCTGTACTGGGAAGCATATCCCCAATTGCTTTGGACAACTTTTGCTTTCTTCTAGTCTTCATCATGCACCCCAAAAGATAGGTTTTGTTTATTTTTTCTTTGTATGTTGAACTCCAAGTGTTACTGAACGTAAAAGTCCTTGTACTGCAGGCTGGTTCTGTTCTGCCTATGTCCACTATTGCAGAGCACAGGAGAACAAGGGAGATTCTACTAAACGGATGATGACAATTTCTGTCTTCACCAAACCTTTAATAGATAACTGAAAATAAAGCACAAGCTCTGTAACACATCCCATTGTACACCACCATACAGTTATACAAAAAGTCTTCACACATGCTGAGGATATTAATTTTTTCAAGTATAAACACTGAAAGTCCAAGGCAGTTTTAAGAATCATCCGTGCTCTAGATATTCCCTATGCACGTGTAGGGAAAACCTCTTAACTTTCTATCCCAAGAAGCAGGAAACCAATACTGACTAAATGTACATGATCCCCTGTGTCAGAAATATTCCACAGGACTGCAGTCACATGCAGAGCTTAGTAACTCTCAGCATAATATGGAGATTTTCTGAAATTATTTTTTTAAAAGCTAAGAAAGAGCTAATAAAAAATGACTTTTCTATAAGCTGAGACTTCCCTGCCAGCAGAAAGGCCTCTGCTGAGCACCCGAACCAGAGAGTGCTAAAGCTATGGCTCCTGAAACTGCTCTGAGCATAAAGTTTCACAAGAGAGCTGAAACAACAAGCTGCTGTTTATGAAAACAGAGTTAACAAAGCCCAATTTCCTGGCCTCCTACTCCCAGTTGTCTTTCCACTGAGCAGGCCACTTGCTTCTTTTTGGCTGGGTCTGTTTTCTCCTAAACTGGTGAACTCAACTGGCTTGCCAAGTGAGTAAGTGATCAATGGAGATCATTCATGGGGAGACAAAGCAGGCCAGGGGTGGACAGAGGGAAGGAGGAAGTTGAAACCTTTCTTGCACATTAAACGCCATCATTTCAGTCCCTGAGATAACCAAAAATCACTTTCATGGTTAATAACCACCTCCTCAAATACACCTGAGGAATGAAGACTACAACACCTACTTATTTATTACTTGGCAGTTCCTGCCTTTATCTAGACTTGCACAAAGGGACTGCCACCAAGTTTGAGGGTATTTTACATCCCTTCTTCACAATTTTAATGGCTGTATAAGCATGTAGCACACTGCTGTGGTTCACTCTGGAAGAGAATATTAAATATAACGTTTTAACAAATCAACCGATAGATTTTATGACAAAGCTGCAAAGCTTGAATACTAGAAATGTGGAACTCAAGAGATTCTGACCTAGGTGACTTTGCCAATAATCAAGCTATCATTTATTTCTTCTTAGATACTGGAAGAAGACAAAAAATCCAACAATCTATATAAGCCTTGTGGTCAGTTCAAGTCAGTTTAAAATTCTTACCTACAGGTCAATAAACAGTCACCATGATTAAAGAACCCGTGTTGAATCTTGGCAAAACTTTTTCTATGAAGAGTTTACTCATCTGCTTAAGGATGCAACTTCCATCAGCAAAAGGCCTGGGAAGATGCTGTTAGAGTATCAGATTCAATTTCACAGCTGCTGGCCTAAGGCATAGGGTTGTAATGCTATCTTTGTCATTTTTTAACATTTTTCATGTTTTAAAGACTTCCTGGTCTGTGCCACCATCACACCTCTGCAAGATAATGCACACACCTGGACAGTCTAGCAAATCACTCCCCCTAGTCCTGGTCTGCTTGACATCCATCAGAGAAGAAGAGGACATATGCCCTGGCCTTATTTAGTTATTTCTCACTTTTAGTTCATAGTTTCTATCTAGTTTGTTGAGACAGACAGATGACAAGCCAAAGAGATAGATATTTTAGTGCCTCTCACCATGGCATCTAATCATAGATCTAAATAGTGTTTGGGGCAGAAAAATGAAATTACGTTTGTGATGTGAGAAGGATGAGATTGAAACTTCTGACCTCTGATCCTCTAAGCTGAAGAGTGATGTGTCCTCTAAATTTCAAGCCAAGGAATATAAAAGGAGAAAATGTGTCCTGCCACCTCGGTCTAATCACGCATAGTTAGGTGTTCCTAGCCATCAGCACTTTAGCATACTTGACTAGTGATGTATGAAGTAGGCCACCCCTGGAAATTGGTTTTCTTGCCCTGTGTCCGGGACCAGTGTAACCACAGGCCATAAATACTTAGGCTGTTCAATATCCTCTTACTTGTATTTTTTTAGAATGATTTATTCACGTAACCAGGTTAAAACTGCAGCAGTAATTCAGATTGGGGATTGAAAAGCTGTCTGGCTTCAAGGCACTTGGGAGTTATTACCCATTTAGACTACAGGCAGAACAAGCCCTGTAGCCTGATTTGCTGACATTTGTCCAAAAAGGTTTCAGCACTGCTGTGTTAATCGACTGGCCTTGATCTGGGAAGGGGACAGAGCACAGATTTACTCCCCTATTTCACTGTAATTGCAATTCCTGTTTCCATCCTCTTTTGGACCACTTAAAATCTATCACCAGAAATAATTATTGATACTGAAATGAAATGCTCCCGTTGATTCTGTTACCCAAAATGTTTCACGAATTGTGGTTCACAGAAATGAGCCATGGACTACAAAGTATGGAAAAATAAAGTTTCTAAGATAACAATCCTGTTTTCAGACTGCTAGCTATTGGCCTCAAGTTGACCATAGAAAAAAACAAAAGACATTGCAATAAAAAAAGAGATGCCTGCTTCAAGCTTTCCTAAAGACAGTCCATCCTCATTTTCAGGCACATCACATCTAGAAGGCAATTGCTCTGAAATTTTTATAATTTTCAGACTATATTCCAAAAAGTGACTTGCCTGTCTTCCTGACAGAATCCTGTCACCACAGAGCCAATTCTGAAAGCAGAACTGTTCACAAAATTCATAGCAACATATCAGTATTATATACCCTCATTTCACCTACTAGACTGAGAGCTCTCCATGAGGCCATCTAGAAAGTGAATAAAAATATATCTTCTTTTCTAAACAGAAAGACAATTTTGATTCCTCATACCTGCAAAATAATATTACTAGCTATGTTGGGACAACAGTCCCAGGAATGGCATATGTAACAGAGCTGGAATATCAAAGGACATTCAAATTGATTATCCAGCACTAGTTGCTTTCATTGCTGCTTTAAAATCGGATGAGCAACAGCCTATCCCTTTCCTGCCAGTGATTACACAGTAGCAGCCCAGATGTAGTTAAATTATTTTATAAGTACCGGCCTACCAGCTTTGTCCATGGTCCTTGTTCTCAACTCAGCATGGGTCCTCTATGTGATAAAACACTTTGCTAAGCAACCTGTCAATGCAAGCATGAAAAAATGCAAAAACAGTGAAAAAAGGTAAATTTATCTGGGAGTAAAAGCTAACCTGACACGCAGAAGTGTGCTGAGAGACCCTTTACAGCCACTTGCCTGGATGCTGGGATAGGCATCTGGACAAGCACTTTTGCTCTGTATCATTTCTCCTTGTGTCACCACTTCCATATTGCTGACAGATGCAATCAGCATTTGGCTAAAGAGCAGATCATTTTTCAACACCCTGAACACCATAGTCTACACATAAGTTGTGCAAAACTGGAAAGAATGGGGGCATAATCCACTTTATTTTGCAGAAATATTAATCCTACCTCAGTTTACTTCCCTGATACTGAGCTGGCTAACTGTACAAATTGCAACAGAGGAGGGAAAAGATGATTCCATCAGAAAATGATTTCTGAAATATCCTGTTTAACAGATGTGAGACAGGATATTTCTGTCAATCTCTATATCTGGTGACAGGCATCTCCTTCATGTTAGCACGACTTACAGAATGGCATCTGGGAGTATTTTTTTCTTCCTCCTTGTAGCTTGCTTAATTTACTTAGCATCATATCTTGAACCATAATTGCAAAGCTTATCTGCACTACCTTCTGCTTGAAGTGCAGGTCTGTAGGTTTTTCCAAAGGTTACATTTTTCTCCCTTCATTCTGAATGCATCTGATCAAAGAAGCTATTTTAAGTCTCTTTAATAAGATATTGGTAAAAGGTCTTTAATGCTGGCACGTAGGAACTAAGAAGCTGAACTTCTGGGATCCTCCTACAATGGAACAGTTGGCTTTAAAATAACAAATTCAAATAACTGAGATGGGACAGCACTCAGTGAGCAATATTAATCAGTACCAGGCAGTTCTCAGAGCTTTTGTTGATCTTCATCCTCAAAATTTTCAGTATCAGTATGCTCTTTGCATAGTGAGTAACAGACTTTCACTTGGTGGAAAGAAGGGGAAAAACAAATGCAACAACTCCAGTCACCTGAAGGATGCAAGATAGAGAGGGACAGGACATAAAGCATGCTGTGGTGCCAGGGCAGCGGGACAAAACCCTGCACCCTGGAAAGGGAATGTACGAGTGCACAAAACTGCAATCTGGGCAAAGCACTACGAGAAACACTGAGTGGGACCAGAGCTCATCAAGTTCTGTCCAAAACCTGGGTAAACTTCTCAATACCTACAACTGCAAAAATACCAGCTTGTTGTTGACTGCCTTCTCCTCATGCCAGAGACAGCAAACACAAACATTATTTACAAATCTCCTGTGAACATATAGGTTTTTGTGCTAGACCTAAGAGGGCTTCAACACATGTTGTGAGAAACATTTGGGCTGAGCAGTGTGAGAGAAATCAGAAAGTCTGTGTATGTGGAGATGAACAGAATATTAAACACTGCAGTAAAAACACAAACATTTCCAATGATTTAGAAAGTGTTTTCAATCAGTGGAATCTAGAATCAGTATTAGAAAGGAAACAAAACAAACAATACAACCACCTACCCCATTACCAATCTCACCAACTGGAAAAGAAGGCTTGAAGTGCTTTCCACACAGATGATTGTGATTGTCAAGTTTGCTTTTGCAAGAAAATCAAAAGTACTGTAGGATTTTCAAGTGTTCAGTACCAGAATGTCTAAAGAACCCTGAACTAATACTGATCATTTCTGTCAGCAGCCAAATTCAAAATTTCTTAGTTCCTCTCTACCTTCAAGCTGTACCTTTTTGTCCTTTACAGTTTTATGCATGTGCAGAGTATCCTGCACCTTTGAACCAGAATGGTCATTATACAAAAACATATCCATTTTAAACAAAGGTATTTTGCTGCAGGATGCTGGGAGGAAAAGGCACCTAGAAATTTACCCTTCAGTAAGAGATTTGATATACAGAGAGCTGCAGGAGCTGGGAACTAAAACAAGGAAAAAAAAGGTCAGTACCTGCTGTCTTCTGATCTGAAAATCTGGAAGTAAGGTTCCCATCCATTGTATACTTGATATAAATGTGTGAGATATAAATGTGTTTTATTTACATATATACGTGTAGGATATATATCTGTTATGTGTTAAGACTACAAAATTTCACAGAAAATAAACCCCTCGCAGTCCAGCCAGTCCCCAGAGTTCAGAAGGCTTTTCAGCTCTGTAAGTCTGGTCATGTTAAATAGGAGCTGCCATGGGCACAGATTCATAAATAGGGCATTTTTTCATTTCAGCACTAGAATTCTGGTCGCGTTCAATAAGAATTTGCGTGATCACAGATCCACAAATACTGAGATTAACCAATCCAACCTTACAGGTCCCGTCACGTTTAGTAAGAACCTTGAGATCACAGACTGACTAATAGTGCAATTTATTGAAGCAACATAAAAAGAGTTTTGGAATTGCCATTGATAAATGCACTAGCTTTGATAGAGCTCTAACAATAACAACAGCATTGTGTTAATACAGGTAATAATGGTAATCCTTTGAAGAAGCTTACAATGAAGGCATCCCTGTTTGGAAGGAGGGAGAGGAGAGTATCCTGTAGAGTGTCTCTGAGGTCTTTCGGGTCTTTCTCCTAAAGAGCTGAAATTTCTACTCTTCTTGTATACAGCCCATCTTATTCTTCTCCTCCTATGTTATGTATAGCAAGATCTAAGCAGAGAGTTCATTAATGCAGTCATATACGCGGTACCATTTACTTCATTAAGCTTATTAGCACATACAGGGTGTACTTCTAATATAAATGACACTGACTCAGGCAAAAGTTAATTTTTTGGCCCTGGTTGCCTTCAGAGTTCCAATCAGATAACTTTGTTCTGTTCTATGCTGTTCATCAAAGCCAAACCAAGACCATCCTATCTCAACAGGACCTCATCCTTCAGCCATCTTTTCTTGACATCAGCTGTGCAGATCTCCATCTGCAAAGATAATGCAGAAGATACACAGGGTAGACCACAGATAGGAAGAATTAGACCTTGCCTGTTTCTTTGGTCATCATCCTGCATCTATTACAGCAACCTCTAATTGCTTCTTACACATTTTTAGTGGCAAACATATTCAAATAATACCCTAATACATAGGATAGATTAATAAGTCAATTTACCTATTTATGTGATAGCAAAAGATCTTTGTTGCTTTGCTGGTTGCAAAGCAAACTAATCTAAAGTCTATGTGCAGGCTGCCAAACAGGATGGGTAATGAGAATCTATGAGGCAGACAAAGACAGTGTTTTTACCTTGCTGGCTCTCACACCAGATTGGTTTTTTTCCTTTTAAAGGAACTGATTTTTTTGAGTGAGAAAGAAGGAAGCAAAATCACCATTTAACTAGATTTAATGAGCCTTTGCCTTTCCCATTCGGTGATTTCCTTCACTGTGATAACTTAGTTAGAAATACATCTTACTGTCTACACAATATTTGTGCTGTTCTAAATTTATTTCTTTTATGTAATACCTTCCTTATTTTCCCACCCCAAGCAACATAATTAATAAAAATTATAAAAAAAAGTAAGGGATATGGACAACACAGAAGACAAAAAAGGAAAGAAACTGAAATTCTCCACTTTTTTATATGGCACACAAACTAGAGCTTCTTGATCTGTCAGTGTATCTCATTAAAAATGTTCTTTTCAATAGAGAGTATGTATAATTTATGCAAACCTATCTGCTGAGAAGCTATGCCATTGATTTTCAAGGGCTTAACTCTCATTCCAATATGCTCATAGAATATTAACAGAAATTAGGAATCTAAATGCCTTACCGGACTGAGACTTTATCATTAAACTCAGGAAATATTTATTTGTTATAGTACAATAGATATGTTCTACATTACAAAAGTATCTGAATTATGATGCAGGTTTTACTTTTCTTAGTGTGGCTGAAAACTGTAAAGGATTTTTCTGTTTGAAATAATAAAAGAATATTTTTTCTTTATCATTAACATTTCTTAAAGAAAATGGGAAAGAAACAAATAATAATGACAAGCAAAGATAACGTAAAAATTCTTGACATTTTAAAGTACATTCTTGAAAATTTCACTTTTTGCATTACATCCCAAAGGGGAGAGATTAATTTTAATTGAGAGTAGTATTACCACAGTAATTTCAGAAACAAATTACATGGCCTTGGTTCAAAACTAAGAGAAACTCACTGACTAATATATCCCATACAGAATAGATATACTCTGAAAAGAGAGAACCTTTTTATCTCAGGCCTCTCTTACCTATGGTGCAGGGCTGTGTCTACCTCTGCCAAACAGTGTTCATCTCTATTGGCATTTTTTAAAATAGAATTTTATCAATTCTATTTTGCTTTTTCCTAACTGCACTCAAAAAGTTAATTGAACGTATTACCAAAGGTAAACTGAATTTGCTGAATTATTTTGACTTAGCCATCAGGCTCAAAGTGCTCATCCTGTCTCTCATGTGCCATCAGTGTTCATAACAATATCACTGTTTTCCTTTCGGAAGTCACAGACAGAAATTACTTCAGATAAAAATTAAATCCTACTTGGCAGGTATAGCAGGTATTTTCCCACTGGATGTGCTTCTCATCTTTGATACTTCCACCTCGGCTGAACAGAGGATGATTTTCTCCCAATTATCACCTGTGTATGGTCTACCACAAATTGTGCCAACTGTATTGAAAAATACTGTTCCTTTAATTTGGTAATGTTCTCCATCCAGCTTTTGCAAATAAGTGAGCTTTTAAAGGTTTCAGAGAGTCACTGATTTCTTTTTAATCTGGCTTGCCCCAGCAATCTCACATAAATAATCCTGATGTTCCCTTGTTTTATTATGTTGAGACACACGTAGGTAATGCAGGTCAGTGCATAATCAGAGACATACATATGGCATCTAAAATATTTTTGTTTGGAATTTGGGTTATACAGCACAACCATACAAATCTGAATTTCCAAACTTGCATACTGCTCAAATGAACAAAATGTCTTATCTTGGAATAGGACCATCTCAAGCTGGGATGCAGACAATGCTGCTATTTATCGTATACTTGGTCAGAATTTGTAAAATGAAAAAATTCCCACAATGGTATGAAAGATTCGTATGAAATTATGGTAAATTATTATTTTTAAATAAAAAAAATATTTTGATAAACTGATGAAAAGGACCATGGAGCAACAGCACCTGTTTCACTGGTTTGTGGGAAAAAGAGGAAAACACTTAATAAACCCCAGCAAAGAAAACTTATACCATTCTTCCAAGAACGAAACACTATGTGATCAAATGAGAAGCCGACATTTGAAATAACAGCGGATTTTCTCCTAAGTTTAACCTGTAGTTAGCCCAGATTCAAGCACACAGCAGGAAAAATGGCAATCCGTCTACAGTCTACTGACAGATTTGCTCACTGTATAATTCAAGAGGAAAATAAGCTTCTGAGTATTAACCTCACCATACCCAGCAATTACCAAGTTTGTAAAACCTAAGAAACTATTTCTGCTGACACTATTTTACTTCCTCTGTCTCAAGGAAATTAGATTTTAGTGACTTGGCCAAGGTCACACAAGGAATAGAGGCGGACTGCTTATTCCCTGTTTCGCCTCCATCTGAAGTTAAATGAGCAAAGTGAAACAGAAAAATAGTCCAAAACAAACACTGGCTCTCTGAGTGTGTAATTTTGTACGCACAAACTATTAAACTGTGAGAAAATACTACAAAAATAATTTTACAGCCAAATTTTGCAATGCGCTGCATCGCACTCTGTAGTTTTCTGAATCTGAGGAAAATCTGTTTCTCACCAAGGATGTTTTAATAACAATGAGTCTGGATATGGAACTTATCAAATAAAAGAAGAAAAGGAAGGAAACAGCATCTTTTCACATAGGTTAAGGAATCATAAACAAAATCTGTGTGTATCATCTATCGCTCTGGGGGCAAAGCAAATTAAGGAAAATCCAAAAACCCCTATGTTTGCTCAAACCAAAGCACGATGTCTAGCCTCTCTGTATCAGAAGAGGAATACAAGAACAATTCTTTCTCTGCATGCTTCACTGGCTACTCCACGCTGTTGGAAGATTTCTAATGCAGATTTGCCTCCCAATTATTTCTGGGATACATCACTCTATATTACAAATGGAGTTTCCCCAGCAAGAATCACAAAAGATTTTGTATGAAATCAGAAACTTGCCTCTAGCTGTAATGAGTGACAGAAAACCAGGCTTTATCCCCCTTGGGTGTGGGACTTTTCAAAGGCACACAACTGCCAGAGTACCCATTACCCAGTGATGAAAAGAAGCTCCGTAGAAACGCAGGTGCTTTTCTGCTACCTCACTGTGAAATCTGGCATGAGCCTCAACAATATTGAAATCGCCAGTGCCAACACCTACAAAAACGAGATTAAGTCTGAATCCTTCTACTAAACAGGTGTGAAGTTCTGTGAGTCCTGATACACAGGAAATAAAATTGTCTTTTTACCATAAAAACATGCAAGCAATAAATTGACATAAAACAATAAAGGCAGCTTTTTAACCATTCTGAAGTGTCATAATTTTGCTTGTACACTACTTTGATGAGCAGAAGTTGAGCTTCTCGCTATAGTCAAAGCTGCACCATTAACATAAAAATGTATGACATCTATAAAAGTTAATAGGCATAACGCTAAAAGCAGCCAAGTACAAGAGAAGAATAAAAATAAAAGCTTTTGCCTTGAGAATCCCTGTAACTGTGAAATCCATATCCATCAGAGCACTGTGCCCTGTGTTATTTCACTAAAAATATAACACTGCCAGAATGTTATTTTAGCAGTGCTGTGAGTGCTCATTACATTTTAGAAACATAACCACTCTTCAACAGACAAACTAACAAAAAAACCCACCAATATACAAAATGGACATTTCACAAAAGGATTTCAAGTCACACACCAAACTGGGAGTGAATAAGTCTTTCCACTCTACTTTAAGTACTGCTATTAGCTCGGCTAAATGAAGTCTGGCGTCATGCATTATCTGTATTCATGCTTCCAGACTGATGACAATAGCCAATAAAGGGGAAATCCAGTAGGTCCATTAACAAAGGTTTTCTTATTACCATCCTAAATTGTGGAATGGTTTATGTCTGTAGTCTGTCAGCTCCTCCAGCAAGATCTGATGCCTCAGAAGGTTTAAATTGCTCTCCAATTGACCTACTGATCTGTATGCAAACATAAATTATCTCCCTGGAATATATAGAAGATCAATAACAAAAGAAATTGGATTTTATACATGTTTATCTCATTCCACAATTAAGCCTCAATTGTTCTACATGCCTGTAACAGTATTGATGCTGTCTCTGACAAGAAATATAAAACATAAGCCTAAGCCTGTGTTTAATTAAGAAATCCCTGCAGTCCAAAATAGATGGTTGCAGACTTACAAAATCACCATGAAAACTTATCAGTGCAGATGTAAAGACTCATTGTTTCCACTTATAATGATTATGTGAGAAAAGGATGATTGTCTTAACAAAAAAAAAAAAAAAAAAAACCAAAACAAACCAACAGAGAATGGGAATAAGGACATGTACATTAACAAACAAGTCAAGGTAGGATGAGTAGAATTGTATGATCCTCCTATTGGTGGAATTTCCCAATATGTATTAGTGGAGCGGGACATCAGTGGACAAAACATCAGAATAGACCATAAGTCAGGCAAAAAAGTTTTTCAACTCCACATCCCTGTTACTAACCCAGAAGTGTCATTCTCCTGGAAACATTAATAAATTCCCCTCAAAATATCATACTGCAATCAAAAAAGGAAGAAAATACAAATCAGTAAAGCCCACATGAAGCAATTCTCTCTGCATAGCTTGTCTTATCAAGCAGGATCTCAAATACAACCTAAACCTAAAATGTTAAAAAAACCCCCTCAAACAGTCAAGAATCCCAACAAAAAAAACCCCTCCAAACTGTTCCAGGATGAGTTTTTCTAAGTTGATATCCATCCACCTGTAGATGAAATCAAAGATACTATTTGACAATATACAGGAATGCTTTGCAGACTTCAGGAGGCACAATTCTTACTCTAGCTAATCACACATTGTGTTGGACAAGGTGATCTCAGATTTTCCCTTCAACAAAATTGGCTTTTGCTCTTTAATTCCAGAGAGATACAGGTAGAGAGAGGGATAGGTAGAGAGAAGAAGTGGTCAAATAGTGTTCACTGAGTCAACAAGTAAGAACAGCTCAGAGCAGGCAATAAAAATCAGTTTGGAGGAAAAAAAACATGGAGCCATACAGCAGCTCATGGGGACTTGGCACTGACAGTTCTGCTCAAAAACTATAAAGAGAAGCTTGGGAAGCAAATACAGGAAGGCATGTGTAGCAAATACAGGTGTTTCCTGGCAATTCTCCTGTGCAGACATCTGCTACTGAATGCCTGTAGAGCTGAGACATCTATCTCTACAATGCTTTGGAAGGAGTTCTTGATTTAGCAGCACATTGGTTTGATGGTGTAACAAGTTTACCTCCCTCCCAGTAATGCCAATTTCAGCAGCATGACATGAACCTATGGCAGGACACTGGATGTTTACATCTTAGTGGGGAAAAGAAAGACATTACTTGTAGACTTTGAAAGTGGAAATACAACAAGCGTTCTTAAGAATTTCTTATGGGTCACAAATTTATATCTCCTTTTCCTTCCATTGCTGGAATCAAGTCATTTGTAGGCCAATGTGTCTTCCTCCATTCCTTCCACTTGTCTGCAAAAATACCTACATCATAGTTCTTTTCTCCCCTTCTTTCTCCCTGCAGGGAGAATATCAGAAACCTTTTCAGTTTCCAGCAACTCTTTGTACCTTTGGATGCTTTTCCTGTGTTGCCAGGTATGTGTGTACCAAGTTGAATGCAAAGTCTTCCTACAACCAGACAGAGCAATGAATGAAGTGATGACATGAAAGGAAATAGCAGCTCCTTCCATGTAGGAGTAGCATGAGGCGAGAAGGTGTCATAAAATATGCCCCTCTAGTCTAAAACTGTAGCATTGGGAGAGTGGGGTAACACAAAGCTGCCTGCAGTTACATTTAATGATATCCTGTACGTCAGTCACTCACAGAAAGTTGTGATATATCCCAAGCTTTGGGTTCAGTTCTTTCCCAGGGCTGTGGGGCTTATTTGTTGTATGGATCCACAGCTAAAGTACGGCAGAATGACTCCTCGGATTGGAAGAGCTCATCTCATACCCTACAATTCGTTATGGAAATAAGTAAGTTCCTCCTACTCTTTGTTGAACTAGCCCAAATTAGTTTCAAAGGTACCTAGGTAAACAACAGTTTTGGACATTTCTGTAACTTTCCAGATACAAAATCACACTGTCATGAACTGCAAGCATCAATAGGGCAAAATGTACTACCACAGGAAGAAACCATGAACTCCCTCCTCTTGGAGCCAACCAGTTGTCACTCGCTGTGCATCAAAGCCAACAAGCTGAATGCCAGTTCCTCTCCTCTCCACCCCAACATTCTTTCTCATTTTCCAATTTAGCCTATTAACATAGACAAAGTAAAAGCTTTGGCTGTAAAAATGGTTTAAAGCACTACTGTTGTACAATATATAGGTATATAATGATTTCATGCACATACCAAAAATTGCAGTGTTCGCTAAACCTCCTGTTTGCTGTTATCTCCCATTTCATTTATATACATCTCGGAGTGTAAATACATGCTCATATCTTGAACAAAAACCCATAAATAAAATATGCAACAAAAAGACAAGGAATTATTCCGTGCCAAGATTACCAGGACAGCTTCGAAGATATGGTCTCTCTAGACGTTGTAGTTTTTCTAACAAAGCTTCTTGTTTTAAGGGCTTGTGCTTGAGACCTTACGGCATTTACTTATAAAAATGTTTCCAAATGATAAAATCTCCTGTAAAACTGTATTTTCACCTAGACAATTTATCATAGAGCTATTTGGTTATAACTGAGCAGTGTAATCCCACAAGAAAAAACCTGTATCACAGGCGAAAGAGCCTAACAGCAGCTGCCTTTGCCAAAAAAAACCCAAGTAGGGCTCTGCTGCTTGTTTTAAACGTGATCATGACACCCACTAAGGCCATTTTGTAAACAAAAGCTTCAGACCAAGAGTTATTCTTTAATTATATATTAAAAAAACCCCTTTGTACAAGTGTTTAACTATATCTGCATGTCATCCTTCAGGACTCTTGTACAATAAAATTAAAAATAAAAAAAATGCACACTTAAAGCAGCTCTGTATGTGTCCGTCCTGGAGTAAAATTGCCACAATTGCTTCTTTTGGGATTGTTTGCTGATTTAGCCTGTGAATGCTCTTCCTAGGGCTCCCATTGCTATACCAGAGTTGCTGGAGGACGTTATCACTTGTGTTTGGAAGCTACTTGATGAAGCATCCTGCTATTCCTTCAGAATCCTACACTGCAATTTACACAAAAAAATTAAAGACTCTGACACTCTTCATCTGAAAGTGCTAGTTCATCACATAAAAAATAAAAAGTGTCAAATAGCATAACAGTAATAAAAATAAATTTGCCCTCCCTTGATTTTTCTCTTCCTATTTTTAAATAGGTAATTGCACTGCATAGGCTGTAATAATGCAACTTGCAGCAGGCCTTGGTAACTTGTTAGTAATAAAAAAACATATTACACTGTGTGGTAACACCTTGCAAAGACAAATAATCTTGAAGGAAAGAAATAAAAAGTCAGGGGCAGAAATTATAACTGAACAGGCAATAAAAGACTAAGTAACTTTCAAAAGAGACCAGAGGCTTAGGAAAACAGCCACAGCTAGAGACAGCTTTTACTGGGGTTTATTACTAATGTACCTATAATAATAATAATGTTAACAATAGCTAGGAAGTGGGATGACACAGCAATCCTAATACAATTCCGAATCAATTTTAACTCCTCCATCTCTAGCTTAATCTGGACTTTAAAAATGATGCTGCAAATCTGCATTTTATTAATAGGAAGAATAATTGAAAGAATTTAAAAGCCTGGCAGAAAAATTTCTTTGACGTTTTCTACTCTAAAGCCAAATACTTGACTCCCTACGACAGATAGGTGAACAGGGAGGCCTCTGAATGCTTTCTTGGCATGTTACCATTAACTGAACAGCAGCTGGCAATTAATAACCTTTATCTAAATAATAATTCATACAGGACTAAACTGGTTACAAACACTATAGCTTGATGCTGTTGAAACTATTATGATGTAGTTTTAAATCGGTGCTTTCGATGAAATCATCCCCATGCCAATTTTATGTGCGTATTTTGGCTTACAAGAGGAAGGTAGGAGGTGCAAGAATATTTGATCTGGTGAGTCACAACAAACCCACCTTTCGGGGTTTTTTTGGTGATTCTTATGCCAAGAAAATTACAGAGTTAAGCAGACTAAAATCTCTCTAAAAAGGAGAAGGTTAATGAACAAAGTGCCAAGCTCCTGCACATTGTACAGAACATCTTCGTCAACTTCAGGTAAGTAATAATGAGTACCTTCACAATTCTGGCTTCCAAATGGTAAAAAGTATGCCAGAAGGACAAAAATAATAAAGAACATGTATCACTGTAGGAACAGGCAGGAGAGGAATCTTAGGAAAATTAACCCACTTCAGGTCAAAACTCATGGTTTAGACACTTGGCTATTCTCATATCCATGTTGTAACTTCTCACCAAGAAAATCTCACAGCTCAGGAACACGTCAAAATAATTTAAAAAAAAAAAAGTTAGGAGCTCTAGAGAAAAGAAGATAACAGTAAAGGTCGTATATTAGGTGCTAGTCAAACTACGAATTGGAATGAAGATGTAGAAACAGGCTTGGAAGACGAAAGCATATATAGATCCTCTGTGTGTATGTAGTTCAGTACTAGGACACCAGCTCTGCTGACACACACCGTTTTAAGAAAACAGTCTTACATCTACCACCAATGTTATACATAGCATAAAAAAGCCAACACTCAGCCACATTGAAGAAACACTGTAAAAACAGTACCTAGTATTGTTTTTTAAGTGTACTCTATCTTGGCAATAACAGCTCAATAAAACATGAATGGTACAATTACACACTACAGATAAATAACCTCTCTGGATCAACTTTAATTTGATTAAAAAGATCTTCCTTCTGAGTGTGCACTCAGCAAATTTTGCATATTTGCTAGCTGGTTGAAAATATTATCACCTTAGCATCTAATTTGGAGAATGCAGAGCCTTTTGCTTGATAGAATTGTCCCCTCCCTAAGTTGGGAATGATGTAGCAAAAGGCAGACACTAGCCATCAAAAATCCTGGGGTATTCCTCTCCCATCTTTTGTGATGTTTACATAACCCACGCATGTAAAAACTGCTGTCTTAGAAGCCCAGATCCCACAGGCAGGCACTGAATTAGGACAGATAAATTTCACTGTCACAAACTTTGTACACCGCCTTTTAATACAGGCCATTTTTTGTTCCTCTATTTATAAGGTACACAAGGAAAATTATAACCCCAACCATTCCCAGTGGCAGAGAAATTAAGGAAAGCATTCAGCAGTGTTTAGTATGCCTTGGTAGCCTCTATTCATCCCTTTAGGTTTTGTTTCTCTTTCTGCAAACCTTTGAAATTAACACTCAGGCAACACTGAGACAGCTGCACTGCTACTTCGTGGGTATGTGTGGCAGTTCAGCACAGGTGAGCTTCTGACCAGTGCACTTGTTTAAGGCTGTGCAAGATTTCCCATTGAAGCCATTTCCGAGAATCCTATTATTACCCTACAACCAATTAAGTTACCGCATTCACGGCTGCTGAAGTTATCTTTCACCTTTGAAAACACTAAAAATGCAAATTAAATATACATTGTATTAACTGAATAAAACATGAAGCTCTCTTGCCCTCTTACAATAATGCAGAGCAAGGAGCAAAAGGTGAATCAGGCAATAAACTTGGGCTTGGCTACCCTGTATTCAGAGTTTTAGTTGGAATAAACAGACCTAATTTGTTTATACAGCTATTGAAAACAACCAGAACATGATGCCAGAGGAAGTGGGTGAATGCAATGAAACTGATTCACGATGCTCAAGGATGCTTCAATTCTTGCTGCTTAGGTACAGCTCCTCTTCTAGTGAGAGCAATTATCATCCTCTGAAATCTCTCCTCTACCCTATCCCTAGATTCTTCAATCCTTCAACAGCACTCATTAATCTAAATGGCACTCACAGGAGCTTCCAAAACTTGCCAATGGAAAGTGGTATTTGCTCAGTCTGGGGAAAATTTGTCTCTTCTACTTGGACATCTGCATTTTGTTATCATAGCCCTGCTTCTTCTGATGGATCATCATCACACCATGGGGACAGCCATTCAGAACAGCCCCACTATTGGTGCTGGAAGTCAGAGAAGAAGGCTGGGCTGCTGGCTGGCGCAAAGAAAGACAGTGGGGAAAAAAAAGAGGACTACCATTCCTAAAAGGATGTATCTTCAGTGTATGTTTCTATTATTTTCTGGAAACAATCTCATTCTCCAAGGGCAAATGCTTCCACATTAGAAAAACTAAGTGTCCATAATTCAAGAATCCTAAAAGTTAGCCAAGGACATAATTGCTAATATGCTGGTACTAATTTTTAAAATAAAGATTGAAATAGTGGAGATTTTCTGCAACAATAAAAGTGTTTCTACTGCAATACTGAACGAGGGTGACCTGATAACTACAGGGCTCTCACAGCAGTTTCAACCACACAAAGAGAATAATGAAAAATTATAGACTCAGAGAACAGGTTATAATTGGTACCAGTGATTCTGATAACTGTAAAAGGCTGAGCTAAATTTCAGGTACACTTAGGAGGAAAGACATATTTTATAACATATTTTGGAAAATTCCAAAATAAGTCTTTGTACAGATTGCTATTTACCTGGAGTGGCAAGACTGCATGAGATGACAGCTAAGCATAGAACAGCTGCTAAGTAAGCTCGCAAGACAGTTTGTCCGGAATGAAATCTAAGTTACTCATTCTGCAGAAAACTAAATGCTGATCAAAACATCATATTGTACAGGTAGAGAACCAAGCAAAACACTAAACCAAAAGAAAGGAAAATTCCACATCGAGCAGCACTATGAAATTTTCTTCTGCTCCCTCCTAACCCTCTTCCCCCATCTCCAAACTAGATGAGTTGTTTACACAGATGGAAATATTAAGCAACAAGAAAATCAAAGCATCACGTCCTAAACATTAAAGGATTCTTTTCTATGTTCTCCTAACAATATGGTGAAACTTCATCTCAGGTAGTCTGAAATTTGAAGAGCCTAGGCTCTACCTGCATGGAAATTTGTTCCAAATTAACAATTCTTCAGATGCGATCAGACATAGTTATTTCTCTTTTAATTCGTATCCTTGCTTAACACAAATAAATTCTCTGGGTACAAAGTAACCTTCAACCCCCTTCGACCCATTGTAAATGTCTTGTTACTAGTCCATATGACCACAGCCCTGCAGATCTGTAATGAGGAGATCTGCCATAGGGAACCCAGCCAAGGATCATGCGCTCCTTCCAAATTTAGTGATGTCCAGAACACAGCCATCAGAAAGACAAAAACTGATTCAACTATTTCAAGAGGCAGCCTGGAAACAGCAAAGGTAGACATCAGAAAGCAGGCCACTTAAATATTTATGCTCCACGTACTTCTATAGTGAGAGTCGAAATATGAAATTATGTTATTAAATTATATTAATCCATAGATAAAGAAACAATTCATGAAATAATCAGACTGCAGACTGTGGGCTCTAAAAGAGTTTACAGACACAATACCAGAAGCAGGTAAACATTTCAATGCTCATTGTCATCCAAATTTAACATAAAATCAGGGAATCATATTTTACTTTTCCAAAAGTCTGATATTTCCAAAACTGCAATCTATTCTATCCAGATATATACATTTCAGCTGCCAGATGTAATGACTGTGAATGGCAGATACATCTGCCAAGTGATTTTTATGCCAGGTAAAGCTTTGGGAAATGTCTATTTCAAATACTCAAGTTGCTGCTACAATGATAGGTTTAACAGAAAAAATTACTGATCCATTTGAAGATAACATCGGGTATGCTCTAGTAGCCTTGGTAACAATAACAATTTTATCACTTGTTAATATTCCGTATGTATCCACACACATCTATCTCTACCCAAAACTATCTTTTTTCCTAACTATGGTACATTCTTTTCCATTAATGCATTGCTGGTTATAAATATCAAGAATTTATAGACATAGCTGATTTAAAGACACATCTTCAGATTCTTTGTGTTAGCTGAAAAATTCAAACCTGTCCCATTCTTGCAATATCATTGTTCAGGCTTTCTGCGAAGTCCAACGGTGGTTAGAGGCATGGCTTTCTACTCAATTTCTATTTTGAAAGTGGGACCTAGAGAATTAGGCTTAAACCCTTCATATCTCTTTCTGTGACCTATACACCAATTAAAGGAGTATAACCCAACCCCATGGGAGCTAGCTTTTCTACTCTTTTAATAGAATTTGTGAGTCCTCAATAGAAATTGAGAGAGAGAAGGAAAAAAAAAGATATCCTGAATTAGTCAGGCATGTTAGACGAAAAATATTTCAAGTCATAACAAGCAGGTGCATTTCATGTTTCACTTAAGGTTTTTTTTCATTTCCTGTTACAAAAGAGCCAAATAAATACATTTTTAGACCTTGGGATGATATAATTTACTCTTGCTTGATAAATATTTACAGTTAATATAAATGTGGTTAATTTTGCATAAGTTCTTCTGTGTGTCACAACTGAAGCCCTCAGAGGCTGCAATCCTTTCTTCTCCAGACTCCAAAAAGAAAGATTCTTGCATACAGAAAAAAATCTGTGCCGTTTCCTTCTCCAACTTTTCCATATCCTTTATAGAACACAGCTCTCTCCAGGAGATAACTATTTAGAACTAAACTCTTTTGAAGTAATTAAAAGGTCTGTTAGCACCTCCAGTACCCACACACAGTCACCCCAAAGCTTCTAAAGTTCTCCAAGTCTGTGAAGTCTGAACAATAGTATGTTTATAAAGACTTACACTTATCTTTTGAAACCAAAATAGCCGTCCTAATTCACCTCAAGAAATAGAGCAATTTAAAAAACTGAAGAAAGTAATAATTTCCTACATAACACAACTTGCATTCACTCTGTAATCCTGCAGCTGAGAAAAAAGTAGAGATCTCCTGAGATGCAGACATCTCACCAAAAACTGCATTAAAAGATCTTTTGCTTCAAGCTGGGACGTTTGTTCCTCAAAAACGTTCAAGTCCTCTTACATAAGTAATGTGACTCTGTACCTGTACCGCTTCCCAAGTGGCTCCATATCATCGGTACCATTCAAAATCTGAGGAGGGTGCAGAGAAGGAGGTCTTCAAGCCATTTTTATTGTGATATGGCCAATAAATACCTACATTTTTGTTTAATTGGCTTCTGCATCTTCTAGAAAAAGCATTTAAAAAGTCACCATGAACTTTTTGCATTTGTCCTTTGGACAGTATATCAAAATTTCTAGTCTTAACATCACTGCATTCTAACACATGTATCAATCATGTTTGGAAAGGCATGAACACATCTTTAAATTCTGCTTCCACATTCTTCGTTTTTTACCATCCCTCACTATTTTCCTACACATCAGCAGCCTACTTCAACTTGTCAATTTGTGAGAAAGAAATCTTCTCTGAAAAAAATGCATCAGTTCGTCTCATTTCCTACATTGCTTCTGTTGCTCTTTGACAGACCTTTCTTACATATCGTATATTTCAACTACCTTTACTAAGACTGAACACCCTTTTGCATTGTGAAGAATCTGAGTTTAAGTTTGAAATTAATTCCACTGAGAAGTGACACCCACCAAGATCTCAGCAAGGAAATTTTGCAACACACAGAAAATACTACAGCAACCCGGTATCTATGTTAATGCTATTTTGTTTCTATTTTCAGCCTTGACTTTGAATAAAATCACTGTAACAGGCACAGTGTTGAGCCCACGGATTTTTTCACATGTAATGTTTTTCAACTTGCTATTGTACACAACAGATGACATTCCAGTTATTAGAAAGATTTTCTGAGCCTGATGCTTCCAAGCATTAGTAGCCATACTGATTTTTCAGAGGTAATTTAGAGTGAAGAATTTTTGGTTTTCATAAAGCCAGACAGAGACAAGTACTTTTGTCCTTGATTTGTATATAATCATGTCATCAAAAATGGCCAGATACAACAAGCACTTCCAGGTATAAGCAATGACCATCTAGAAATAATCAACAAGAATAAACTAAGCAAGAGAAGAATGGAAGAGGTCATCCCTTAAAGAAAAGCTCAAGCAGTTCTCTAGAAGCCATTTGTGGAGGAAGATACTACAGTTTAGCAATACAAGAATTCCCATGAAGGAAAACGACTCAAAATTCTGCTTTTCATTATCAAAGGAAATCACTCATCCACAGACACTTTTGAAATCACTTTTTTTCATGTTGCAAAATAAATTACTTCTCCAGTTAGATAAAGTGTCGTAAAACACTCCAAGTTGGAAGGGATCCAACAAGGATCATCAAGTCCAACTCCTGAAGCCAATGAATAGACAATGAGGAGGGTTCTACATGAATTGGTTCCCTGCATTAAACATTAATAGATATGGAAAAAAAAAAGGGGGACAAACTTCCAAGTCACTAGTACTGCTGGTGATAGGAAGAGAAGTTGAGCCTTTCTCCTTAAATTCCCTTCCCATTAATGCAACTTCGCACTATGTTTGGTCATGTCAAGTTTTTCCTCAAGAACACCTTTTGCAGTACCAATTTATAGTCTATAAAGGCACAAAGTAAACAAGCTGAAGGCACAGAGCACAAACATAGGAAAACAGATTTCAAAATGCCAAGTAATTAAAAAAAGATAAAAGAAAAATCTGGAATTTAAAATTCCCTGACAGAAGATACATGGGACCAACTCTTACCAAGCGACAATTTTAAAAGTAACAAACTAACACTGTAAAATAACAAAACTTCGCTATTATTTCGGTAGAAGCTCCAGAAAATAATTTGAAGTTTAAAAACTAATGCAGCAACTAATTTTAAGAATGTCCTTAATATTAAGAACAAGTACAGAAAGGACTATACCTTTCTCATGCATTTGGAAGCTGCTGATTTCAGCTGCCCATTTCCACTTTGAAATGGTTGTTTTTCAAGGTACTTTCCCCACAAATATCACAGAACGTGAACGTGAACTTGTTGATCAGTTAGACCAAAGAATCGTGTCTTTAATAGCAATTGTAGCAGCAACTGACATTGTATCACAAAGTCCAAAACTCTTCTTTGAGGCACAGTTGATGTCAGGGCCTGAGCATCAGCAGTCGCCGAAGGAGGCTCCAGATACCATCTGTGCTCTTCCAGAGTCTGTTCTGGCTAGGAATAGGAGGTGATCCAGTATATTCACTACCTGTAGCCCCTGGAGCTTGCAAAATGAACATCTGCTCAAACACAGAAGTTCTAACTTTCTCATCAAGTTAGACTGCACAGGAAATGAATACCTGAACTGAACAAATAAAAAAATCACACAGAGAGGAGAAATATACATGAACTGGAAAATGTGTTACGTGTATCAAACTAGTTTAAGGACTTGACACAAAACTCAAACTCAGAAAATCTTGAGTTGTGATCTTGGCATGAACAAATATATTTAATAAGTACATTTTGGAGTTTTGAAACCAGTTGTGCTCAAATTCCAAGGAATTTTAGGATTACAGAACTTGCTAAAAAGAAGTATGTTAAAACACATTGCCTTTCTTGCTAAGTTTATTGAAAGACCAAGTTTATTGAAAATAATTGAGACAAGCCATAGCCAGCCCCATTTGTTACATCCACAACTGGTTTTCATATGCAGAAACCAATTCTTGAGAATTTTGGTGCTATGGAACACATCATAACCTGTCAAATTGGTTTCTATGGAACTTTGTCTGTCAAGAATCAGAACCAAAAAACAACAAGTCTTACTAATCTAAAGGCTCAGTTGACAGAAGGTTTAAGTAGTACTTTGCATGAATTGTGACCACTTATTCTTCTTTCTGACAAAAAACCCCTACAAACCTTCACAATAAATTTTAATAATAGATTTTTGGCATGAGTACTATGCAGAGAAAAAGAAATAAAACAGTGTTAGAGAAATTCTCCGTGGCAGATTGAGAAATATTGAAAAAGAAGTATGTTTTATGCTTAAAAAATTGTGACTTGAGTGGAACTCATAGAGCCACTCAATAACTGTGCATGAAGCTTCCCTGGATGCTGACCTTTTAAAATGTTAATCCTCCAAATAATGAAATTCAATGAAAAAACATCCCAACTACAGAATTCCTAGTAACTCTCAATATAATGCTGTTCTCTGCTGTTGAAAGATATAATTTTTTTTATTAAGAAAGAAGCAGTTGTTACTAACAAAGAATACAAAGAAAAGTCTTGCTTTCTCGAATACAGGAACATGTTTTCCTGTATAGTTTTTAATTGATTTGTGGTTATTTGTTTGGAGTTCTTTTAATATAAAGATAAGGTAGAACAATACATCTTCTAATGCCATGTAAACTAAGACAGCAAAGAACATTACTTCAAAACATTTTCTTAAGTTAGTGTTTCCAGAGGTTTGTTTTCCACTCAGTTATTTCTATTCTAAATCAAGGTCACTGTGTTTGGCTAACCCAGCTGAGCTAAGTGCCACTTGCTCCTGTGCTACACAGGTATCTCTAGACTCTCTCCTGCTCTCACCACAGGAACCAGTTTCTACTCCACGATGTGTGGAACTCAACGAGCCAAGCACACAGAAGAATATGCTTTTGGTTCAGCATTTGATCCACCAGTGCCAAATTAAGAACAAAAAATACATTTAAAGGCAAGATATCCAAATGAAAGCTGCAACAGTCCTTCATCTATACCACTTTACTCCCTTTTCCTTTCTAGTATCAGAGAATTAAGATTAGCAAAGACCTCAGGAAAAAACTCAAATTTCATGTTTTAAGTAGAACTAATGAGCCTTTTCACAAATGTCTTGACAAGTCCCTATTTTGTATCACCTCACTCTTCAGACTGCACCCATCAGAGAGAATGCCAACTGTTGCAATCTAGGTCTCTGTTCAGGAAACAAAGTTTAGGTATCCCTTTTCTTTGAAATGGCATTTCAGAAGTGCAAAAGTCTCTTCTCTTAGGACAGCTGTTTTTTTTCTGTATTTGACAACTAATGATCATTTACTTTCAGCTCCTGGCATCCAACATTACAGCAAGCTGCTCCAACATCTGGCTGTACCTGGAACGGGGAGTTCAGGCTCTCTTCCTGTGCCCTTAGCAAGGGCTGGCTATCACAGGGCTTGCCACTGTTCACAGCTTGCTATTAAAGACACATAATATTTTTGAAAAAGAAAGTAGCTTCTTGCTGGCTTCCTTTCCTGCACCAGGCCGCAAAGGGATGGGAGGAACATAAATTGTTTACCTGTAACATGAAACTGCAATTTCTGAGTACAGCTCTCTGGTACTCTGATGACCAAGCCCCGTACATCATAACCCTCTCGTTGTGAAACGTAGTGTCAGAAGCCAAACCTCTGTAGGCTTTTACTTATTTAGCTGCATTTTGTGGCCTGGCACTCTGGAAGATTCATTGTCATTTCAAACTTTTTTCCAGATGTCACAAGGCACAGCCATGACCTGCAGCCGCATTTTCTGCTTCCAGCAACACCAGAGGAGCTACAGCCACCTGGCACGTTTGGACACCCAGAGGTGCAGGATGTGAAAACGTTGCAACGATCTACAAGTTTCTGGAGAAAATAAACCCTTAAAGTAAACAAAATAATGAATACCAGCTGCTGAAGAAAATTAAGTCACTGATTTGGGATTGCTTAAGTATATCCCTGCTCAGGAAAGCCTTTAAGCAGGTGCTTAATTTCCACATCAAGTTAAGCCCCATGTGTTAATTCTTTATACCCTTACATAAAAATCCCAAGCTCCCACTTGTGTGTCAACAGAACATGCAAGGCTCTGCAAGACTCCAGTGACTATTCCAGGCTCAGAGTACATGTTTTTTAATTACTGTCAATGCTACCTGCTTCATCTGCCCTCTGCAAGTGCTGCACTTAGTGGCTGCATCCTTCAGAGTGGCTTGGCTCACTTTGATATTCTTTTAGACTACACAATGAGGAATTCAAAAAGATTGGATTTTAAGGAGAAAAATAAGTTTCGGAAGAGCCTGTAATCGCAGGAGCTAAAGGCCCGCTGATAGTCAAAATGAATGAGCATTAAAATCCCACAGCAGACATCCTTTCAAAAAGATAACATGAAAGGTTATGGTTTTCCAATATGTTTTAATAAAACTCTTCCTAGTTTCAAAATCTGTCCTTGTAACTGCACTCTTTTGCTCAGATAATTTTGCACAAATTGATATTTAGTCAAAATTACTTGGTAGTGTACAATATAAAGGGTCTAAGTAACAGGGAATCAAGCTAAAATATAATTAATTTCCCCATCTAAGAGAACGACCTTCATAATTCACTTCAGGCTTCACCTCCAGAGTTGTCATGGCTCATTTCCTCATTACCAAAATTAGATTTTAAAACACTATTGTCCTCCATAAAGTACACTTTGTCTCTGATTATACAAAGAGAGAGAGAGGTGTACGTTTAAAATTATTTGAAGTACACAAATACCCAGTTGCCCCAAATACAGACTGGTGTACTTACTATGAATACAGTGGTCAAAGAGCTAACAGATTATAACAAAACCAGCTTGCAAATGAAACAAAATATTTTTGAGAAGAGAATGAAGAAGTGCAAGGAAGGCTAAAGGGGAGAATTAAATTAAGAAATTAATTAATTAAAATTAATTAACTCTGTTGACTTTTAGACAAGCACTGATATAAATAGATGCAGCAAATATGGATCTGCAAGGAGTCAGATCCATGTTTGTACCTAAACAGTATGGTGAAATAAGGACCTGGTGACTTTCACTTAATTCATA
Organism: Ifrita kowaldi; assembly: GCA_013398055.1. Taxonomy (NCBI): domain Eukaryota; kingdom Metazoa; phylum Chordata; class Aves; order Passeriformes; family Cinclosomatidae; genus Ifrita; species Ifrita kowaldi. The sequence continues at coordinate 268,308 of VZRS01010062.1, read as the reverse complement.
GAATTTAGCCAGGAGAAAGAAAAACAAAACCTCCAATTAACATTATGAGAGGACTCAGGAGGACTCCACAGAGCAGAAAACAGCTGAATGCAGCAGTTCATGGCTTGGTAGTTGCCACAACCTGCTGCAAGCTTGCAGGCTGTGTGGCCTGTCTGGGAATACACATGTCTGGTTGGACAGTGATGATTGACTGCTCTAGTGATTTTAGTGGACATTGCTTCACAAGAAGATGAGAAGGAAATCCAGAAAGGGTGTCTATTACTTACTTAAGGAGATTACTTTAGGGGACTGATAGCTCAGGGTGCTCGTTAAATAATTGGCATCTAGGAAGATGAAGCATCTCTCATTTGCTTTGTCTCTATGCTTCTGTTTGTTAAAATACCCCAAAAACCTCCAGGCACACTGGCTTTAAACGTTTAAATATACTACTGATATTATTTAATCACATCGCAATCTGCATAGCTCTCTTAAAAGTAAACCCCTAGCAGTGTGTCAGAGTACATTAACACAGCAGACTGAAGCTCTGTGCCTAATGCATGGAAACACATATTGGGCACTTGTGAACTGCAAGTGGAAACATGTCTATTGCAAAATCAGAAATTATCCAATCTAGGTTTAAGGTAGAAGTACTGCAGAATAGCAGCCTGTCCAGCTTTTCCTTTAGTAATGTGATAAAATTCACTCTGCACCTCACCATCAAAAGGCCTCACACTTGTCCAGTGTGTATTTATTCATTTATTTGATCCACCTTTTTAAAAGGGGTAGGGGTAAAAAGTCTCACAGTCACATGCTTTTCAAGCAACAGCCTGGGAAGGAACTTCTTTCAAGCCTATTAAAATTCCTGCCTGTCATTCGAAAGTGGAAGCTCTGATAAAAAAATGTCAAAACCTGCCATAAAAATTAAGTCGAGCCAAACTTTGGCAACTGAAAATGGCAAATGGCATCAGCGTTAGGAAAATCAGTCCTGCTGTTTTCAAGTCATCAGAAAGCAGATGGGGGGAAAAAAAGACCCCAGAAAAGTAGTGTGGCAGGTAATGCAAAGTCTGAAACACCAAAGTCCTCGGTTTGATGTGTGGCCCCACATAAACACTTTCAGTGACAAAGTTGCATTTGAATGCTGCAATGCAGCCAAGTGTAACAGGGGATGTTACTGGGTCTCCTGGTCACCTGAAGAAAAGTGGTTTCCATAGAAACACCAGTATTGTTCCCTTAAACCACAACAAAGACATGCAGCATTCATGAAGCATAAATTCAGCAGGGTTTAGGTGCTCTGGGAGACAAAGTGGATAACAGCACCTAAAGGATGGCTGTATCTTGCCCTAGCTTGCACTGGAGTAAGCCTCTTTCCTCCCCTTTTTGGCTCAGCAACTTGGAAAGCCTACGGAGGAGAAGGCTGTTCAACCACCTTAATATCTACAGTTTAATTTCACACATTGCTTAAACTATCCTGGAAAAAGCCATTCTTGGTAGACTGATTATTTTTACTTTCTTTTTTTTTAAATTTTAATTCATGTGGATTTGGGGGAATTTTTCGGAGCTGAATATAAACAAAGTTTTAATCTTCAAGTATCTGAAAGTCTAATGCAGCTTACAGCTGCCAGATTTTGCTTTCAAACTGGAAACAAAGATAATGGAAGTTATCTTAAAATCAAAGAAAACATTACTACAGAAAGAATTAGGAACTAGAAAACTTCGAGGCTCAAAATCCAAAGGCTGGAATGTGATGGAAGTCTTACAATTACTGTATCTGCTGTACCACTTCTGAGGCCTTTCTGAGAATAAACCTGACCTCCTTTCACAGCCTGCAGTATGCTCTGAGTAGATTACTTCCGGGCAAAGAAAGGTCACAAGAGCTTTGAAATTGTCGATGAGAATGTGTTAGAAGTGCATCCTGCTCATTCTAAACTAAGCCTCTATTACATGTCCCTTTTCTAGTTCCACCAGTGCTCACTCCTCCCTGATCTTCTCCTGTGCAACCACTGCCTTCCCAACTGTCAGGATGTTATCACCAGTGTAGCAAGATCTCTTTTCTTCAGCTGTCAACACTTGGACTCCCATGGTACATTTATGCAGATTGGAGATCTGATTGATTTTGTGAGGTTAGCAAGACTAAAATGAGAACAAAGGCTGTGTAAGAGTGGTAGGCTCCTCACCCAGCGCTTTGAGAACAGGGCAAAGTGCTGCAACTGCTGGTACATTATGAGAAAGCACAGAGGACAGGTAATTCAATCTCCTACTGTGTTTTCTGAAGTGATCATGATACAAGCAATTTGCAATTGCAAACACTTCCAACAGTTTCTGATTTTACAAAGGATTTTTATATCATTATTGAAATGCTTCTCCTCCTCTTCTTCTTTGACATTTTATAGCTCAAATCTTACACTTGATTTTTTTTTCCTCCTCAGTATATCTTTTTGCATCAAAATCCATTTTATTGGGAAATAAAAAAGCATATCAGAAATGAAATGAAGGGCCAGTGAAGAAGTTCAACCCTGTAAAGATTTAATCTCAAACTGAACATGTAGTGGTTAATAAATAGCACAAGGAAGTCTCAGAAATCTGAAGAAATAAGTGACACAAAGTGAAAGAAAGTTTAGCAGTCCATGAAATCTCTGGATTTAAACAGATTTCTATGGTGATCAGAGAAATGGGAAAGGACAATCTTATTACACTCATCTAGTCCCAAAGGCCAAAGCAGATGTATCCATCAGGTCATAATTTCTGACCATAAAACTTTGCTTCAATAAAATCCTGCATGTGACCTTCATACATATTGCTGCCCTACAAACCTCTGTTACTCTACAGCTGAATCCCATTTAGTTATGACTCACTGCCTTATTTACTTCACTGATCACAATAAGCTTTCAAAAGCCATTACGAAGGCTTGAGTTGGTGTCTGTCTTGTAAGCATACTCTGGTGATTACCCTGAATGACAAAAAGGTTGGGTTAGAAAAAAAAAGAAAAATAAGCCTCACATACATGTGATTGCAATAGGAAAATGTGTCCAACAAAGCTAATTTCAAACAGCATCAGTCAAATCTATTTTTCACATGTTATAGGTAACCTATAGAAGAAAACATTGGATTACTGTAGAATTATTATTCAAAATAAGTAAAATGTGATATTGTCAAAAGAAGAAAAAAAAATAAGAGTTATGAGAAAGGAGTAAGATTAAAAAAAACCTACCAGCACTAAATGAAAAGAAAATGTTCGCCAATGGAGGTCCAAGGACAACACACATCTTTGGCCGCGCTCTGACTACCTTCCAGATGCTGTGGATGCCTCAAGCACTGCAAACTCCTGCAGAGTTTGCTCCATAACTCTCAGTGTGCAAGTGGAAATGGCAGCACGAGGGCTGAGGAAACTGTGCTGCCCAAGGACGTGTGTCAGCATGAGCCAAGCTATTACCTTTGGTCCAAGCTACCAAAGCCACCCCTTCCCTCCACTTGCCACAAAAACACAAAGGCCATCACATATTTTATATCAGCCATTCAGCTACTGTATGTCATATTATTAATGATAAATTAAGGACTGGAGGAAACAGCAGGCTCTGAACCATTAAATTAAAGCTTTAATTATTAGTGTATTGAAGTAAGCACAAGCATTATAAAACTAAGAGAAAGATAAGAGAACAGAGTGATTTTCTAACAAACGAGAAAATAAGTGTTGTGTGTATTTCAACCAAATTCCCCAGTGAAAGAAAAGAGTCCATTGAAAAGAAATAGAGAAGCATGTCTTTTATAAAAAAATAATAATTACAGTTTAAGTGTATTTAGAACTCAAACCCTTTTGAAGGCCTGTCCCACCCCTATTTAAATACCGCTGTAAATTGGAGTCTCACAGGAAAGGAAGTAAAGATTATACTAAAATATATTATTAGCACCAGTATGGATCTGGCTCATAATTCCTTGTTTTATAGTGCTAAATCACTGACTTGCCACCAGGCAAAACCTGACTATCCCTACTTCCTTCTATGTCTATATGCAAAGAAAACTTAAGTTTCTGCTTTTCCTTTGTGGGGCACAGCATTAAAAAGCCAATCACAATATTGTTCCTCTCTCAATCACACAAGCAAGCAAATATTTTGAGACACTGCACAGAAGAGAACTATAAATATTGTGAAGCATTTTTTGTTGAGGAAAGAAAGAAAGAGAGGGAAGGACCTGCCATGTTGGACATTTCCACAGGAGTCACTGTGACTTATCTCAGCGACTGGGCTGCAGCTTCCACAAGGGCATGGGATGCACCACACTTGCTGTTCGCCCTTTCTGTGGCCAAAAGAAGGGAAGACTAATTTTCCTAACTTCAAGAATTTCACCTCCTATTTTTGCGCACTAGAACATGACTATAAATTGCCTCTGAGGGCACTTCCAGTGATACTATGGGTCATGTCATTCACAGGTCTTCTAGGATATAACCACTCAGCTTTGCTATAGTATCATTGCCCCAATCAGAGCTGTTAATGAGATGCCCTAAGGTACAAACGGAAAACATTTAGGGGCACTGTAAAAGTTTACGAAAACACATTCAGAGGGAAGAACACAGTGCTGCACAGCTGTCAATCCTCTCAAATTATTTATCTTTACATCTCAAAATCATTAGGAAGTGCCTGAGTATTTCTGTTTACATTGTTTGGGAGTTACTTGCCAATTTCACTAATAAAGTGAAATAAAAGAAATAATGCAGGCTGTCCATTACTGCATTACGAAAAATAACTCTGTACCTATTGTCTTGTTTCATGAGGTCTTTGCTCATGACTTCTTGGGGTTTTTGAAATTCACAGTCCTAAGCAAATTCTTTATCTTTCTCTATTGACTGAAAAGGCCAGCTTAAAGACAAATTTAGACCAATTTTAAGCTATTATTATGGATCTAATGCTTTAAATAAGCATTTTACCAAGCATTAAAAATTGGGGTTTTTAAAGGCTATTCTGTAGTTTATACGATAAAAAAAAAAGTCAAGACCTTAAAGAACTCCAGATATTGTGGCCTAAAACAAAGCAAACTTGAAGCACTTTATATAAAAATAATTAAAACAAACAAATAGTAAATTAAATAAATTGTGTATTTTTGAACATTAGGCTCTGCTTCATAGGAGATGCCATGGACCTCAGACTCAGTGCTATGATTCCAAGGAAAGGGTCATGCTTGCATGAAAAAGCCAAGTTTGAGAATACTGAATGGCACAAATTGAAAAATACAAGATTTAGCCTCATTCTAGTATTTCTTCTACAAATAAAAGACCAGAATGGCCTGAGTGTTTAAACGAACTTTTTTTTTCTGGTCTTCAGTACAGTGCATTTTGGTAAACATTTGTCTAAGTTATAAACCACGCAATATGTGACAAAAGTTAGAGTGGTCCCCTTCCCTGCTACTAACATTTATAGAAATACAATTGAGAGCAGAGGATCAGTGATATAAAGAAAAGGAGAAAGGCAAGAAACTGGTGCAAAGTAATTGAAATATTACACTGCAGCTTCTGCCTGTGTTCAGTTAAAACAAAACACATTAACTGTGGTAAAATATTTTAACAAGCAAAATGTCAGAGACATGTACATGCAAAAGATTAAAATCTTTGCTCTCCACTTGGATTATTCCAAACAAAACACAGGGCCCTTAAAAGATAGGGAACATACTTGATAGGCATGTAGCTGCATTTGACCATGTATTCATGAGAAACAGTTTTTACTGGGAAATATTGAACTCATCAGTATCATAACAGACCTTTCATCTCCCCAACAGATGGTAATGAAATTTACGTCAAATCTGCTTCATTCACATTTCAAATGTTGACTGTACCAAGATACTTTCAACAGTGACAAACACAACTTTTGCATAAAATAAGAAATTGAATATTGAAATATTGGGTCATTACCTCTTTTGGAATGTTCTACTTTACTAGACTCTTGCAGTTTCTCTAAATTACAAATAAATACTGTACTTAAAGTATAATTCCGTGAAATAGTTAGCAACTACTCAACCACAATGATGCAGGGAATTAATTGCTAATTTTCAGAGTTAATCAATGCTAAGCACAGAGCATCCGCTAATATTATCCATCCTGGATTTAAAAAAAAAAAAATAAAATTAAAAAAAAGCTTAAATACCAAAAATGTAGAAAGCATCTTAAAAAGACTGAGCTCACTTACTCATTTTCCCCTCTGAATTCTAAAAGTATAGGGTAGCTGCAGTTTCTATGTTAGCCTTTTCAGATGGAAAGAGATGGAATTGATTCTAATTGGAATACTTTCAAAATCACTTCTTTTTCTGTCTCAGCCCTATCAAGCACAGACTGCAATGCTTCTCATTACACAGATCTATCTACTGGTAAAATTTAACAGAACAAAATTGACCAAATTACTAAAATCTCAAAGATTAAGAATATCATTGGTAAAAAAACCAAAATAAGCATTAAAGACTTTTTCATTAGCATTGCCTTGTCAATAATCCATCGAAGCCAAACCTTTGACTACACAAATATTGGAGCAACTATTTGCGTATTTCCCTTAAATCTCAATGTCAATACAGAGCCAAAAATGATATAGAAAATCATCAAAATTTACTTTTGTTGTTAAGAAAAATTTGTTAATATACCTTCAATAAATAACTTTGGCATTTCAGGCGGAAGTTAGTGTGCCGGAACAGAAAAGAAATAACAAATGCTTAAACCCCAAATCTGAATTCGTATTTCTAAAAACTTCTCAAGCTGTTTTTCCAGAGAACTCCTCAGTCACACCAGTGATTTACTAATCCAGCTCAGAGGGATTTCAAATATTATTTTCTGTTATCATCCTTCCACTATCACAGGAACCCAAAGCAATGTCATCATCCCGTGTCCAGTAATTGTGGAATGACACAAAGGTCAGGCTAAGAACAAAATCATGTTGGACACAGGCAACTTTCTGAGTCATCAAGTTATCTTCTCATCCCTCCTTTAAAATATGTAACTTTTTCAGGTGTGTGAGCTGAAAAAGTTAACCGCACAACAACCTATGTATCCCAACAAATTGCCATTAGTTGCACAAAATTAAACCAAAAAGTAGCAGGAAGTAGTCATCATTTTGACAGTATCTTCAAAACAGGTTGGAAAAGAAGAAAGACGTAGGCACAGTGTGTCTGACTTCTTTATCACATTTCAATAGCCTATACATAGAAAATGGATAAAAGGTGACTTTTCAGCTAAAAGTCACTATGACCAAAATGAACCAAAGCAGCTAAATCCAAAATTAAATGCGCTATTTGATATTACAAAAAAAAGAAGCCAACAAAAATTACAAATTCCCATGAAGCTAACAAACTATCAGGGTAATATTTTGCATGTCACTGCAGAAACAGCAGCAAGAAATCTCTTCAGTTGTCCTACCTTCTTGAACCGCCTGGAAAGGATTGTTGCCATCCACAAATGTCACTGAACATGTGATTTTCTCTGTTTGTAGGATTTCATCATTCTGGTTGAGATCAGCAACTGCCATTCGAAAAACTTCCTCATCTTTTTTGGCAGATTCATCAAAAATTGCCCCTGTGGAGAAAAAAAAAGAAAAAGAACAAAAATCACATTGCACCTTTCACCTGCAGTATCCCAAAGTATTAATCATAACCACTTATGACATGTTTTGCTAGCTCATCATTCTTTTCTCACTGCTTAAGAGCAGTTCTCTCTATACAGAGCCTAGAAGTTGCTTCACGATATACACAATTTTTACATTTTGACATAATTTAAGACATAAATTGAAGGGAAGAATTGATTCCAGCTAGAAATATTGAGGAAGATTAGTTAGGCACAAAGCAAATTATCTGTATAAGAACATGGCCATGAAACAAGAATTGAGTTTCTTCCAAAAGCACCATTTAATATATCGAATGACTACAGTGAGCTAGTATATACATTTAACATCATGTCCACTGACAATTAAAAAACATAAAGGTCAAACAATTTGAGAATAAGCCTGAAATGGTACCAGCACTGGGTAAATGAGGTAGAATTGTCACCCATGATCAACAGACGTGTCAGCAGCCAATACAAATTATTTCAGGCGTAATACCTACAGGATCTGCAAAACAACAGCTCCAGCTAATTGCCTGACTCTTGAGACCAGTAAGTTAAATATAAATGTTTAATTAAAATAAGCTCTGCTTTATAAATCTCACAGAAAGTGAATGTTCTGCCTATTTCTTCAAAACATTTCAGCAGAACATTGTAAACAGGGAACCAATAAACTCGAGAAGAGTTGGCAGAGTGAGAGTGCCCAACTCTCATTTAGCCAATTCCTCACTTGTAATTGAAAAAGAACTCTAAGACTGATCCAGAGGTTTTAAGCTTTTTTTTCTTTAAGTTATAGCATCACTTCTATAATCACTGATTTCCTATTATTTTATGCTTGCTTTTTGTATGAACTATTTATCCAGAAATGGCTCCAATCACACTGTTATGTCCTATGACAAATACTAGATTGTTTAAAACCTTAAAATCAAGGCTATTAGATTTTCAAGCACCTTTAAAAGCTTCCATTTCCAGACAGTAGATTAAAGAGACAGAAGGGCTGGTTCAAAACCAGACTTCTGAAAACGGTGTTTATTTATTCTTGAGTGTCTGTTGTCAGCACAGAACTCAGCTAAGGCAGTGAATGTGTCAAGGCAGACAATGAGAACAGAAAATACTGATCATTGATGACTCCAGGCAAACACCCGCAATCAGTGCTGGAGAGAACTGAAAGCGATTCATTTAGAAGAAATGGCTACTTTAAGATAAATAAACTTCATACACAGTGTTTACTGTGTTTTTCCCACTGACCTCTGACACTCATCTCCCTGCCAGCACCACTCATCCTTCATGAGCATCATCTCCTCCTACAATCTGACCGCTTTGACTCCAGCATTTTCCCTCCTGAAGCTCCTACCATCTGGAACAGCTGTTCTTTACCTCTCCACCTCATTCACCTGTCATCTCTGTGCAAATCTCTGCTGAAAACATTCATTTTTCCCCTTGCCCCTGTTCCATTTTCCCTTGTTTTATTTAGCTCCATAAAGCAAAGCTGCACGTGGCCGAGAACATGCTTGGTATGCAAGATGTTACAAACCTTGTTTTCTCCACAAAGACAGCTATTTGTGGATACATGTAGCATTTAAGGGGACAAAAGACTGTGTCCAAGACATGTCTCAAAACACGTTTCTAACCTCATGGAACTCAAACCAAATCCACACAGGCTTCATTTTGGGGTTACACTTATGCTGGTGATAATGACACAGCCCTACAAATATTTGAAGGAACGATTATCCATGGCTACTAAGTAACAAGGGTAAAATTAAGGGGGGAAAAAAAGAATTGGAATAGAATTACAGTAATAAGTCAAATTCTATCCCTGTAGAGCAATTCTGTCACAAATGCTATACTGTAAAGAAGTGAACACGCACAGATTTCATGCACACACACAGGGTAGCTGTCAACTGTGTTGCAGAACAGCATGGCAAAACTAAGATCTTCCAGCCAACACAGCAGAGTACAGCTTCTTATTCAACAGATGGGAAATATCATCTTAAGCCTGGCTTGGTCCCCAAAACAATCCAGGTCATTTATTGAGTAGAGGATACAGCAAAGTCCCAGGTAAATAGTTTTCTTGTCTATGTGTCATCATAAAAATCCCCTTCAGCACCTTTGCCCTTCCACTGGGCAATGGAGGGCTGCTGCCAAGACAATCCTGGACTGGTGAATCCATCAAGGTTCTCAACAGATGAAACTTCTTGACAATGTTCTCTTTCTTTCACACACAGATATTCCTAATTAACTCCCATGCATTTTCTCCAGTTTCTCAGCCTGAAACAAATCCTAACTATGCCAGCATCTGAACATATAAAGGGACTGGGTTAGATCAAACTCCATGTTGTTTTCACAAATGCTGCTCTTCTTCATTTGACTACAATGCCTCCACTTTTGCTCTGACCGCTGCTTATGCTTTTATGGCTCCATGTTTCAGATACAAATTTCAAAATTTCTCCTAGAGCCAATACTGTATCTGACATTTTAAAGAAACTACCTCACAGAAATGACATCACACATTCTAGTGCAGGAGAATATCCATAGGTAAAATGCATACAGATGAATTGCAAAAAAAAGTTCTAAACATAGGTCCTGTCTGAGCATCCAAGCAGGAATTAGATTGTTTTCCTTCAGAAACTCAAGCCTCATTCATTAGAGTATCTAACTTCTCTACACAAAAAGTCTTTTAAGATATAATAAAGATTACACTGTTCCTTTCAGGAGATGGCAGTGCACAGCAGCACATGCATTACAATTTCAAACAGTGATAAGAGAAATCTTATTACATAATTGATTCTCAAAATTTAATTTCAGTTGTTACATAAAATTGAAAACCTAAAACCAAAAGAAAGCCAAGCCACAAAACCCCTGAATATTTTTTGTTACTATTCCCATATATATAATTTTATGTCCCTGTTTCAGCTGTATTTCATGTGTCTATATATGTCTCTGTATTACAGAGGTAGATGGAAGGGATATGATTTTTGCCTGTTTTCTAAAATAAAAGCTACTTCAATGAAAAGATGGAAGGGATTGTTTGGATTGTGCTAACATTGGTGGAATATTTTTCTTTCACTGTTATTTCAGGAATTATCCTCTAGTTAACAGGATTGTTCTTTCTTATGTGAAACAATATGTCAAATTTTTTACATCTAGCTCAATATATAACCTTTAACTAAGGGTTGACTTAAAACTTATGTACAAAATATGATTTTTTCTTGCCAAGGCCTGAAGTCTGAAGATTTTATGTGTACTCTCTCAAATACAGTCATTCAACCAAGTCAAACAACAAAAATGAACAAGCAAAGGGTATGAAACTTTAAAATTACTTCCATAGTGAGACGTATATGCTCTCTCATTTCTTTGTGTAGAGCTGGAAATGGGAGAACTGGGATGACCACAGTACTTACTCGGAGCACATGCCTAGAATGAACTCTTTTGGCCATAAGAAAAGTTGCTACAGAAAGTAATAATAGCTGAGGAGGAAAAGCAGATTATTTCTGTAGATACTGTAAGACACACACACTCCAGAAAAATGACGCAACACTACTTACAAAGGGAGAAACTCTTCAAAATTATACAAAAGTAATGCTGTTCATTTTTCTTCCACCCCACTGCTCATCTCAGCTGGAAGTGGCCTCACACTAAACATGTCATTTCCAACTATGCTCAAGGAGCATTCCCATGATTGCATCAGGAGCCGACATGCTGACACAGCAACTACTCTGCACCAGTTTCCCCCTCCTGTTTTATTAGCATGTCATTACTTTCAGCTTTATCTCAGAATCTAGATGAGGACAGCACGAACATAATTCTCTCCTGGCTTTTTAAAAACCCACAGCACATCAATAATGTCATGTGGTTTAGCAGAGAATTCTTTGCATTTAACTATCTCATTTGCATTCAGCCATGCCACCAGAAAACTGTCATTTTAAGTTAATATTGACAAAAGCAGACAAATCTTCAGTAAGTTAAGATACCAATAACATCATAAGAATGGTTTTCAAAGATCTCTTGTCCCACTGACCCATAAACACACAAAAAAATATTATCCAAATTAAGTATTATCATCTATTTCTAGAGTGATTTGAGCAGTCTTGCGGAATCAGTCCAGAAAACTAAAGAGTGAGAGAAATGCATCATGATTGCAAGGGCAAAGCGAGAAGAGATTTAAACCACTGTTCCTCTTTCTATCAACTAAGAAAGGACAAAGTCCACTGCTTGCAATGTTCTCAAGTATTATAATTTTATTACATACGGAAGTGTAGCATTTCTGGACCTCAGTGCCCCATATTACCCTCAGAAAATAAGGTACTTTATTTCAAAGAGGAAGAAGAGCACATGGATTAAATGCCATTGTGAATTGAGGTCACAGTGCAATTTCAGCACGTTTGATTTTCACCTCCTAACATCGCGCGCACACCCCTCACCAATAAAAACTATACATGCTTTGCCCAATCATTTACTAGGTCATTCCAGGAATGTTTGGGGAGAAAAGGAAGCAAATGGGAAAGTGTATTCATAGGCACTTTTTGAGCAACTATCTCATGTTCTCAGCAGCTCCTAATTCTATGACAATTCTCTGAGCCACTGGTACTGCAAACCTTTTTCCAGTGTCTGAATCCAATTCCACTGTATTTTCTCAACTGCTGCAATTGAATTATTATTCTGAATAAGAAACTTAACACTGCTGCTGGGAGAAGGATGGCCATGCTTTTAATGCTCAGAACTGGAAGCTGGGAGTTTTGACTTTTCATGGCAGATCTCATCTGAAATGTCCTTCAGATCTATGAGCTCATTGCCACAGGTCCAGCTCCCCAGTATGAAATAAGGTTATGAGACACTAATTTCTGGAGGCCTCAGTAAGACTGGTATTTGAGATCCTCAGATACACTGTAGAATCAAATCTCATGTTATTTCTAGGCCATGTGAATGTCTGGTTGGGAAAATTTGTATCAAATCCATTCATTTTTAACTACAGCAGTAAATGCCTGGCTGTATCATGTCTGATTTACTGAATGTATCCCTGCAGCTTTAGTAGGCCAATTATAATGGTGTTATTGTCAACAACAAGAGGGGCTGCAGGAGTTTTAGAGAGGGGCTGCAGGAATTTAGCAGGAATTTAGGAAGTCACATACAGAGACCTTGCTTTGTGCATGCAGCTCCCATTACCATGGTATTCAGCATGCACTCATACAACTGGACCCCAAATTTCACTGTGACATATTTAGAGCTGCTGTTAAGTTTCTCTACTGACTGATAGGCAGCTGAGGATGTGCAATCACATTTCGATTTTGCCAATGAAAGGAAAACAGCATGCTTTGCTTTTGTCTTTTAAGCTAAGTTTTAGAAACCCTTTAGAAACAGCACAGTAAGCTTAATTTTGTCATTGCAGCATAAAGCTGAACTCCTCCACCTCCAGCACCAGGAGTGAGTTCCCAGCAGATGTGTCCTGAGCCACCTCGCACGTCAGGCTGCAGATGCCAGCCACGGCACAGGGCTTGGCCGCTGAGCTCCCCGGTCCGTGGGGACCGCGGCTGGCTCTCCCGGGGCCAGCGTGGGGCTCTAGCTCAGGGCACAGCCAATCCTGGGCATCTGGAATCGTCAGCCTCATGTGTTTGTTCCCCAGAGCCTCTCTACCCTGCACCACAGGGATCTCAGCACCAGAGTGCATCTAGGTCAAGCTGAAATTTTTGAAAACACTACTTGTTTGTTCATTTTAATTTTTCAAGACTTTCACAGCTCCCATGATGATGTTAAAAGAGACAGCAAGATAGGCTGAGGAGCACCTGCACCATCCCCTTTTCTGCAGAGAAAGTAATGTCTCCATGTCCACCAAACTGTAAAGGGAAGATTTGTGTTTCTACTTTATATATCTCTTATTTCAATGGTAAAGACATTGGGCAATACACTTTAGCACATATCTTCCATTATTTATCATCAGACACGTAAAAGAAAATTAAAACAATCAATCAGCTTAAGAGAATGTACTTGAAACACTAAAGCTACACATATTTATGGAAGTTCTACTTGCGATTTTAGCAGCACAGGTGAGAGCAGAAATACTTCCCTTCAGTTTCTTGATTACCACTGATGCAAGACTGATCAAACAAGAGAAGCATCAGGCCTACTGTCATCTTTTTAATGGACTCCTGTAAAGGTTTGCTTCTGATAGAGAGGAGCGGATGTTTTTCCAGACCATGAGCAATGCCCGTTTACCTGACATAGGTGGCACTGAGCGACCATACATTACATATGCCTGCATACAAATTGCTGGTATCTACAGAACACATTCCTTAAATAACAACAACTGCATCCATTCATAATGTGATGAAAAAGAAATTATTAAATACAAGGTCCACACACAATCAGAACATGTGGAAAAAAATCCCGCCCCAAAACAAAACTCCCCACGTTATTTTCTAGGGAAGCCACCCTCCCTGCAAATCTTGCCATCTAGTTCTGCACTCTAGTGTATGAATGCAAGTTGTACATTACTGGTATTAATTAGAGAGGCTACCCTTTCAGCTGGACACAACAATTTAATTCGAGATTTAATGAGCTGGACTGGAGAATGAAAGTTTTCCCTGTTCACACGCAAGTTTAGCAAATGCTTTTTGAATGTGCAAACCTAAATTTAGGTGTATGAATATTCTCTCTCAAGTTACTTCTGGAAACAAGACTCTGCTGAGCTTCATACAGTGCTTCCAACTTTGTATGGCACCACTTACCTGAACCACTACCCAAACCACAGTCCATTTTTGTTCCTTTTATAACCACTTAACCCATTCTCAGACCAGCTATATGACTAGAATAACACAGAAGTGGTAAAGCAACTCCTTTCTTTTATTGTTTTCATTTTCTAACTTGAAATATTTAAAACAGAGGTGACTGAGGAATTTTACAGGTGTTTCAATCCAGCAAATTGCTAGAGGCAAAGTCTGTTTAAAATACAAAGGAAGTCAGAAAAGTGCAGCTATCATCTAAATACAGAAATGTCTGTCCATTCTTCTGCCAAAACATGGTTGTTTTTTAATGTCCCAGTCTCACAGTAAAACAACTGACACAGTTCTGCTTGGCTTTGAAAACTGATATTTATTTTAAATTATTTGACTTCAGGAGGGTATCCCACTGTACTACACCTTCTCCTTTTAGTTATCTCTAGAGTATCCCAACTAAGCTTTGGAAGAATGGTGACTTGACATGTTGACAAATTAAGCCAAGACTCCACTTTTTTAAGCTTTTCTGAACAGATTTACATGCAGTGAGAGCCAATGCTTCAGGTGTTGTATGCCAAACCCATAAGTTACAAGGTGATAGAGAATTTCTAGGTAAGGTGAAACACAAGCCTGAAGGCATAGAATCAATTGTCTTTGCACTGCCTTGATTTAATTTTAATATGATTGGAGGCAGTCTGGGGTCAGTTCATCTGCACACAATAGGTACTAGAGTTCTCTGGAGCTCAGGAAATTTTGAAAATTACTGCTCTGACAGTTTGCAAGACCAGAATGCACATTGGATTTTTTTCTTCTGTTTAATTCTACAAGAACATTGTGGGTACACATCAGTGTCGTTGGGAATTATGTTCACATTTGGAAAGAACAGATTCTAAGATCTCATCCTCCTTATTTACATTGTCTGTCAGGCACATATGCACAAGCACGAACTCCTTCCAATCACCATTGAATTATTTTAAGCTCATCCTGACAGATATTTCTAATTGTTCTCAAGTTTTAAACCATCATTTTACACTTATATTTAATGTAGCAAATGGTACAATTTGTCAAAATCATCTGCTGAGTCTTGTTAATCTCATCTAAAAAACAGCTGTCATTTGCCAGTCCCTTTTGCTGATGTGTTATTGTTGGCTACCAAGTCCAAGACGGAAGAATACAGAAGGAGAGGAAGGCAAAGCATTGTGGTCCTATCAAGAAATGCATTTCATAGAATGTCAGGAACTGGAAGGGACCCACAAGGATTATCAAAGTTCAACTCCTGGCCCTACACAGGCCAGTCCCAAAAATCACATCATGTGGCACGTATTTTGATGCATTATTTTCTATGTAACACATAATCAATGGCATCTTAAAAGGCGATTCTATAAAATCTCCAGCTAAGTAATAAAGTCCCTTTTCAATTGCATGACATTCTCATTAACTTAAGGAGTCCTCAAATAGAAAAGGAGTGTAAAGACTACTATATCAAAGAAATAACAATTGACATACACCTTGTTTTTCTTTTTAAGAGCTAACTAATTAATTGCACAAATTGCAGAGCCACAAAGTATTCATTCCTGCAGACTGAAAAGTGCTGCACGAGCACCTGTTGTGGCATTGGAGACCGCTAACTACTTTTGTAAATGCAGCAGGGAACAATACTATCATCATATAAACAATACATTTTATACACAATGTACCTTTAACAGCGTACGTATTAAGATATCTTCTGTGCACTGTTCCACTATAAACTTGATATGGTGATTAACTACAGTGATAATATCTTCACATTCATTATGCAACAAATGAGCTGATAATAATGAGAAGATTTTCATATTTTCTATCATATCCATAACTATCAAGTTAGGGTCTAGCTGTGAAAAGCATCTGGTTTGGTAGATATACTTGCCATATTATTAATATCCCATACAGAAAGTTAATGTGATGATCATAAATTTACTGTATAGCATACACATTCTTGAAAAGAATATTAAAAAACAACTTTATAATGTATTTTCAGAGCTTGCTTAAATGCTGGTTTAAAACCAGAGCAAACACTGATTCTATGCTCTATTTAATCAATTTTATTAGCCCCTGCCTGTTAATGAAAGAACACTTCAGAAAGTGTCAAGAAGGATGGCTGTATCCTAAAAAATAACTCCTAAACAGTTGTTAAGCATTTGTGATCGCCTGCTGTCTTCCACTCATACGTGTTGCTCTGCCTCTGCGTACAATTCTGCTTTGTGATTTTTGCAAGACAAACTAATGCTTTAATTAATCAAATGATGCAGAGTGCTACGTAGAGATGGAGAGAAGGCTGCTGCCAAACCATTTCCTTATGACATGAGGCAGCTGCAGCACCTCACTCCTGTACCAGCTGAACTTAGTGGAGAATGAGATTCCCAATCTGCTGGAGATGATGTTAATACACAAGCATATGCCTGCGTACACACACACAGACGTGAAAGTGCAAAGATTAGAGCGTGAGGTTTTTCTGGAGGGCATTTTTCTTTTTTTTCCTTCCTATTTCACCTGGAAATTTCACAAGCCTTTTGCTACTAACAGTTTAATCATTTCATGGAGTACAGAAGCCTGACTCACAAAACTGAAATACAGGTGTTGACACTGAAGATGGCCACTGGGAGGGTGTTCCAGGGGTAAGAGACTATTTCTTGAGTACCACACAGTGTACAAACTCAGCCTCCTATTCCTTCCAAAAAAAGTAAAACAGAGGTGCTGAGTCATGATGTCACAGACTCAGAATGCTTTGGGTTGGAAGGGACCTTTAAAGACCATGGGCAGGGATACTTTTCACTGGATCAGGTTGCTAAAACCCTCATCCAACCCATCCTTGAATATATCCAATGATGGAGCATGCACAGCTTCTCTGGGTATTACAGAGAAGTACAGACAAGTAACCTTTAAATACATAGCTTTTTAAATCTATCTGATTCAACATGTAGTGATACGAATGCCATGGTTAAGAATTAAACAACACAGAGAAGAAAGCAGTAATGAGAAACTGTTTTATGAGCCTGACTGAATATGCAAAGGCAGACTCTGAAAATAATCTTTCTCTTAAACAGCTTTTCTGTTCTGCTGGAGGAGAGACATTCAGCAAATTTACACACAAACATGGAATTTGAATGGAAGTGGGATCAACCAAACAAATTAGTCCATTTTCTTGCAAGACAGGACAGAACTAGCTTGTAGAGGGCAATTATTCTGCAGTTGAAAATTAACATACGTAACTTCTTTCACTCTTATTTCACAGAGACTAACACATCTGGAAGCAATCAGTATCCAATTTAAACACAAAAACCACATCCAAAATTGCCCCAAGAAATAGCCACTTTCCAAAAAATGGTACAAATTACCTTGTTTCTACAAGCATGGTTCTTATTTGCTTCTCAGTACAGATTATGCTGAACTAGTGTTATGCCACTTAATTACAATTTTTTAATTTTATCATTTTGGTGAAAGGACAACCCACGTGGCTCTGAAATTTTCTTTGCAAATATTCAGGACTATGGGCTCAAAGTGCCTTCATGACCAAGGATGTTGAATACTTAAATTCTTTGTCACTTTCTATAGAAGATGATGCCCTATCATCTTTGCACTTCTTGTTCAAGTTTGACAGAATATTTTCTGCTCTCTCAACTCATCATTTACATGAGTGTATAAAAAAATAGATTCTCAGAAAATATCTCTCAGACCAGTGACAAAATTTTTATTTCAAAAATTTATTTCAATAAATTATTGTAATGATGTTTCCATTTTGGAGCAGGCAAAATAAGAAGTGGAGAGTAAGAAAAGGTTAATGTCATCCTACATGAGACACATTAGAATATGACCAAAAAGTCCTGCTTTGAATTTCTTCAACTCTCTGCTGCAATTTAACTTCACCCTTTGTTTTAAGAACCCAACAGTTCTTCAGAAATACAAAGCTCTTTGAAAATTATAATAATGTCATATGAAATGCCTGTGAATTTGCATTTCCCAAAGCTTCACTGTAAGTCAATTAAAAGCCCAAGTTCTGCAAAAGAGCAGTTTCTAGGGTGCAATAAATGTCTGTACATTTTTTTTTAATCAAGACAGAATTTCTGATTTTAAGACAGAAACGCTGAAGAATGAAGAACAGGTCTTTCTTCCAACAGCTTCTGTAATGTCAACCTCCTGGTCCACAGTTGGAATAAACTTTAATCTCCCCAATATCACAAAAATACTTTTGAGAGACTAGCCCTAGTGCTAGATTTTTTTAATGAGACCTAGAACTATGTGTTTGGTTTAAGTTATCATCTGTCAAGAACAACTTATAAAAAGCCATATGCAAGTGAATAATTACTTTCCCATTTTAGAGATTAAGCAATATTAAGCAGATGTGGAGTGACTTGTTCAGACACTCCATAATTAGTTGCCTGTCAAAATTAGAAGAATCTAATAAAAACCTGATTATTCAAAGTACCTATCTTTATTTCTATCACTTAACACAATCTTGGAACACTGATATTAAAATAACAGCAAGTATGCTATTATTATAGTTCCCCCTTTATCTGAAAATTTCATTGGAAAAGAGATTTAATTTGCTTTTTTTTTTGGTTGGAGATTTTTAAGAGGAGAGGTTGTAGGTTTTGGTTTGTGTTCTTGGTTTGGATTTTTATTGGGTTTTTTTAAACTGAAGTGACTCTAAACTGAAGATGACAAAAATGTGTTTAATGCCTTCAAAATCATTCTAACTTGAACAGACTTGAAGTTGAGTAACTTAGGCAAAGGCTTTCTTTTAAATTTTAAGACTGCATTTAAACCAGGAAAAAAACGCAAGCTAGAAAGTAGAAAAAGAAAATAAAAAATGAAATTATACATACCAAAAAAAAAAAAAACAACCCAAAACAAAACAACAAACCAACCAAGAAAAAACTGTCATTAACCATATTCAAATTTAAACTTGCAGTTTAGAGACCCAAAGATGAATAAAAAAATTCCAGAAGTGATACTTATGGAGGTATAAACCTTGTTCTTATTGCTGCGTGATCTCTATACTGATCCATTTAAGTTTGTGACAAGCCAACCAAAGTGAGAGAGACGTGTTTTGACAGCAGCCAGTTGTAGGCAAGAGATCATTTTGAGAAAATTTTCTTATTTATTTACTTAAGTGGTAAATAGAGAACAAGAAAACTTCCATTATAATAAAAAAATAGGTTTTCTCTTTAACAAAACATTAATATAATCTGAAATAATTCCAGCTACTGACTTTCTGGGAACCGGGATCAAGGTTTTGTTTTCCTCTAGTCAGCAGAACAGTACCTGTAAACAATGTGCATTTTATTTTCTGTCACATGTGATAAGCACCCAAGTAATAAATAAACAGGGAAACCCGGGAAAGAAGAATAACCTTCCTACTATTCCTGCAATCACTTTTAGTATCAGCAATTCTCCCATCTCACTAGTTGAAGAAAAAACATTTCTTATGACCTACTACTGCAACTTTGAGAAAACAACCCCAGCCGCTGCAATATGAACATTAAAGGAAATTAGGAAATTATTTTACAAAGCAGAAGAACATGTTACTTTCAAGCCCAGAATCTAATGTCTGCTCTCCTCTACACTTAAATACTCCAGTAGATATATTTAGTTCCATTTTCC
This sequence comes from Ifrita kowaldi, assembly GCA_013398055.1. Lineage (NCBI taxonomy): Eukaryota > Metazoa > Chordata > Aves > Passeriformes > Cinclosomatidae > Ifrita > Ifrita kowaldi. The sequence continues at coordinate 248,415 of VZRS01010062.1, read as the reverse complement.
AGGCACTTCTGCCTTAACCGAGTCCTTTTATGGTTTGGGAAAAGATGAGGAAACTTAGCTCACATTGACTTTGCCTACAGGCCTGTCACATGACTAGACATAAAGCATTAAAATTTGTCTACCGGTTTTGAATCTCATTATTATCGTATCACTTATCACAGGACCACTTTATTTAGTTATTACTGTATTATTACCAATTAATACAGAATACTTGGAGTACATTGTGGCACATTTTATCTGGGAGAACATGTAATTACTTTGTCAAATTACTCCAAAAGACTACACCAGAATTCTACCTAATATAGATGCTTTTGCACCCGTAACTCCAGGTATTCAAATTCCTAACCACAGGTGAGTAAAAACCCCATAAAATTAGGCACTCATACAAGGATTCCCCAGCTGACTGTGCCAAACACAACTTGTTTCTTAGAAGATTTTTTTTTTTTTACATCTCTCTCTCGTTGGCCTCTTTCCAAGCAAGAAGAGGATATCTAAATATTCTGTATTTAATAGTAATGGAAAAGGCATTTCTAGGAATTAGATCTCAGCTGCAGGCATGACTCCTAATCCCTCATTTTTAAAAGCAAGTACAGCTTTACTAAGGTCATGATTTTCCATACTAGATCATCACTGTACAATAATTTACTCTTTATAACAAAGTGGAGCCAATGCAAGATACAATTTCTGAGAAAGAGGAAAACTATACTACCCAGGATTTGAGAATCATGTACATGTTGCATAACAACAGAGCACGTGTACTCAACTGGCCCTTAAAAAAGGGTAGTATTAGTTGAAGAAATGGGACCATAGCAAGTATTCACATCCAGATCTCCTCTTCCCTATTCTCTGTTCCAGACAAAAAGCAATGTGGGTCTGTATTCAGATATGCAGCTCTAAAATCAAATTGTAGGTAGCAATCCACATTCTCATGAACAAATTTCAACTTCCTTCTGCTTGAGGGAAAAAAATTCAAGCCTCAAACCCAGTTAATATTCTACGAAGAAAAAGTGTTATTCATCAGCTTGACAGGGCAACCAAGAGGTATTTCCCTGATTCTGGCATCTTAGAGGATTTTCTTTCAGTATTACCCTTTCAGCCTCTAGTCATCCCAGTGAAACATCTCCTGATAGTTCCTTTTACAGGTTGAAGAAAAATAAGCCTTGCAGAGCATTTCACCACTCATACATAAGCATTTCCACTTTTCTCTCTTTTTTTTTTCCTTTTTTTCCCCACATACAGATAACATAATTTTCCTCTTTAGTCTTAGAAATAGAGTGCCAAAAAAAGATTCCTTGAAGCATAAGGTAAAATTTACATCAGACATTATCCTACCCACATTTCTCTTCCCATCCCTCCTTCACTTTCATGGGCTTTGTATCAATAAACTTTTCAGTAGATGTATTTATAGCACTGGTAAAACTGTTTTACTGTCCAGAAGGTAACCCAAAGTACCAGGATGCTGCAATGGTGGCTGGGACATTTTCATGGGACATGGTTTAAACTCCTGAGAAGGAATAAAACTCAGCAGATATCTTGAGAACTTTTTACAAGTTCTTTAACAACGTCCTAGAATACAAGAGGAAATATCAGGACCATTCCTTATTGATTTATGATTATTTCTTATTCCATTACAAAACACATTCCACTGTGTTTCATAAGTAAGGGAGTTCACACATCTACCTCCTGCAGAAGATTCAGGCCTGTATATCCCAGAGGACTTCCACACAATGCTTCTCTGCTTCCCTCAGCTCAGGAAAGAGCCAGGTTTGAAAGCACACCTTTGTCATCAGCTATGCTTACAGAAGCCAGATATATTCTGGCTGAAGTTTCAGCTTTCCTCTTTGGTTATCTCAGAACAAACAAATAAAACACACATATGCAGTCACTTCTGTGTTTCTGATCTAAGCCCCAGTAGCAGATACAGGTTTGGTGCCTGGGTAACTTCTTGACCTGTTTGCTACATGAAACTATTCCACTGGCTTTAGAATAATTACCTGTCCTCAGAAGCTTTCCATTTCTGTTTCTGGTTATCTTATCCCTCTCCTTCTGAATATATACGGAAAATGGGGAAGATGACTGTAACTCAAGCTTGAAGATGCATGACTTACCATATTTCACTTCTCTAACTATTTTTAAAAAATCCCTCAATACTACTTCATATAAGGCAGGAGGGAAGTCTCCTTTCCTAGATGTGCAGGGTATATAAATAATCTAAAAGGTCACATTGTTATGTTTGCAGTCTGCAATAAGCCATCCTGCATTACATGAAATTCATGGAATCTTTGATTAAAAAATGAAAATGCATATAAGAAGCTCACAGAAGGGGAACACTGTATAGAATTATCATCTCATGCATACACACTCTCTAAAAGAAAGTGAAGAAGCAAAAGAACATGGTTTCCTGAAGAGAAATGGCACATCACATATTTTAAGCCAAGACAGAGCCTTCTAAAGGTGTAATAAAAATTGGTCAGGTAGAAGTCATTTGGGGTTTATAAGCTCTATCCTAGAACATATAAGGATGACGAGGCTAACAAAGACTTAAGTATTCTATTACAATTCTTCAGCAGTAGCATATATAGCCCATTATGTATGAATCTACGTCTCAAGCTTCATTTTTCAGAGATGGTTATAGACCCAAAGGACAAAAACTCAGAAGTAAAAAAGCAGTACATCTCAAAAAGTCTTGTGGAGTCAGTTCTGCTTTTTAAAGTAAACACTTACGCTAGTGAGTCATTATAAAACCTTAAGATTGACACCTAAGTTTCCACAAATAAAATCTTCCAACTTTCTCTTCCATATGACTGCACAAGAGTTTACCATATTATGAATATAGATTTGCATGTTACTTGCCCCTTTTTTTTTTCACATGTCCATTTTATATTAGGTTATCTTATTCTCAGAAATATGCAGAAGAGTTAGAGAGAATTCCAGAAAATAAATCCTTAAACTCACATTAGGAATTGGGAAAAATTATATACAGTAAGATCATCAAATAATGATTAAGCAGCCATAAATCACTGCTTAAATGCAAAAGGGAAACTGTTTTCTAATGAACTCCCATCAGGAGATTATTTTTTCCTAAGAAACCGGCAATGAATTGCTATCCATGCATCTTTTATCAAGAGCACCAGCATTTTACAGTTGTGTTCCCAGAATATTTGAAGAATCAATTGCAATTTGCAACTGTACTCTCATTTAAGTAATAAATAAATAAATATGCTTTTGAAGTATCTCCTTGGCTGCTTTCAAAGCTTTTTCACTATCAAATACTGCGTTAAGGTTTTAAAAACCATATCCTGGTATCAACTTCTGAAAGTAAAAGGAAAAAAGAACCAAGTCTGAATGCCTTGGTGTTGGCTCTACTGCAATGCAAGTAAGTACCAGAATACCTTCAGATACTGAAAAGATCTGTGTTTAAAAAAAAAATACATATATATTTCCATTTTAGTAAAATAAGAGCCTGTAAAGCATTTTGGTTTTTTTAAGCAGCAAGCTAAAAAGCAATCATGATAATCACTGCAGAGAGGCTAACCTGCCTTTCACCTACTTACACTGTTTATGTACTGAAACAGTCTGGCAAGGGATATAATCAACTGCTTCTTTGAGAAAGTAGAACTAATTTTCAGAAAGATTATTTGTGACAAATTTCCTGAGAAAACTGAAAAACTCTGTGGGTTTCAGGAAGAGCTTGACACTTGCCCCATATTCTTCAATAGATTTTTAAACGCACGCAGGACTGCTCAATACTTCTGCACAGCTCGAGCACATATCATCATCTTTAAATAAAAAAACCCATTCAAAAGCAGATTCTCACCAAGCACTGCAAACTCAGTGCTGGCAGGCCATGGAAATTAAACAGACAGAAAGGTTTTAATCAGCCATCATGGTGAACCAATGCTAAGGGCAGCTCTTACCCCAGGGAGCAACAACACATCAGAAGATACAGACAGAAACCCTTCACCAGGAATCCTCAGATGTCCTCAAGTTTAGGTTACGTTATAAATGACCTGAATATATTGTTATGTATATATTTGAATATATATAGTGAATATATTTTCTTGCAAATTCTACAAACAAGAAATCCGTGTGAAAAGAACAGCTCTAGAAGATGCAGTTGAGGTTTTTAAAAAACAGGCATGGCTTTGCAGTGGGGTTGGAGGTGTTATCCAGGCAACCTGAAGTGGCCACAGTCATTTTGCAACAGAATGCTATAGTGCAAGTGAAGTGCTGAAGTACTGCAAATATAGAGTTAATTGGGGGTTCACTTTTTATATGCAATTTTCAAGCCATCCCTCTTGCCATATTAAAGGGCTTGGAAGGTCACCAAATAGTGCCCCGAGATTGTACTTAAAGGAAAATGCGGCACAAGGCTGCATGTCAGCGGCAAGGTAAACACGTTCTTGAATGGCAGCTGATCACATGTCACCTTAGGACTCAACATACTTGAGGTTATCTGAACCAGAAAAACAGCATTTATAGCATGCAGACAGAGTTTTGCCTACGCATTTCAGCAGGCTCAAATACTGTGCTGTGTAGCACAAGAGAAAAGCTTGCCCAGTCAACAGACACGAGGCTGATTTATGCAACTGGCCTCTCTCATGCATGCATATTGTTCTTCAGCATCTATTGTGGCATTGTGGCATAACAACTATTAAGTTACCAGGTTTTTAGAGCTACTCACTAATCAAAAACCCGTTAGAACCATGCATTCGTAGCTGAAGAATATAGTGTCAAGGAAATTTCTGTATATATTCTGTGAGGAAGTGACACTTCCTGCAGCTTTGCTGCCTTTGAGAGGCTGGCACGCCAAGCACTGACAGGAGAATGAATAGAGCCAGTCATGCTAAACATGCATCCTATTGCTTTGGGCTGTGTCGGTCAGATCCCCTGTCAACACATTTTCTGTTTCTCCCTCTGCCTCCCCCCACCACCATCTTTTGTTTCTGTTGTTGGCAACTTATACTCACCCTATTTGATTCAAGAAGAATATGCTGCAAACCATGCTGCATCTGCCGGAGGCGCTCTTTTAAAGAAACACATGCACATTTACTTAATTCTTATTTTTTCTCTGAAAGGCCTCCAAAAATAACCCCTTTGGAAGCAAGAGGGTCTTTCCCCTTTTGAAACTAAACCAGTCTCAGGGAAAAACTCATTTAATTTCCTCCTCACTAAAGAATGAGTGTTTCAAAAGGCGGCCCTGGCTGGGGACACACCTCTCAGTTGCACAGATGTGTGCTGGCATATACACAGATGTGCACCTCTTCTTACTGCTTTCCTATGATCAGGTTTTGAAAGGAGAAGTCTCCCAAACTTTAATCTTGATTTTTTCAAAGACTGGCAGCTTGACCAGGCATTTGATCCATAACTCAGCCTGAGCCAGCTCTGTGTGGGCAGAAAGAGCTCATGGTGAATTAGAAACCTCAACATGGGACACGCAAGTCGGGGCTCAAACATGGGCAAAGTCTGAATGCTCTCCAGGTGTTTGAGGCAATTTCTTTTCTACCTAATGAAAAACTGCAGTTTGTCTGCTTTTTTTTTTCCCCAATCAACAAATATCTCTTTAATACAAAATAAAAATGTTTTAAAATGAAATTAAATTTAGTAAATTAGCGCTAATGAAAAATGTTTCATCTCTCTTCGTAAAGAGATGCATAAATTATGAGGAGAAAAAAAATTAAAATAAAAAGGTGTTATCCTCTAGGAACATATTTTACCTTCACTGTCACAAATAGATAAATTTCCTGAAAAAACACTGTCCAGGATTTTACTGTAGTCCAGAATTTTTCCGGATAGGGAAAAGTTTTATCAGCAGGGAAAACAAAAAATGGGTGAACCATCCCTCAAAAAGTCATGAAGCCTAATTTAGATTCTATCTTAGAACTTAGGGAGCAAGGACAGTGACTTGCAAGACCTTAAAAGTCAGTGACAAGCCAGAAGAAAGCCTTGGCTTTGTTTAATTTTCAAAAGACATTAACCTGGCAACCAGCCTTGAGTTTTAAAAACAATAATAAAATGTAGGCACACTGTAAAGTGGTTCCTCTCAGGTTTCCCCCTAGGGAAAGCAGCACATTTGTCAGGATCAGGAATGCCATCTCTTGCCTTCCCTGTGGCCAAGAGCAGAACCTGCCTGAAGAGATGCTTATACACAGGCACTATGAATGAAATCAAATGATAAAAAGATAAGTTGCCAGGGCTCTGGCCTACACACATTTGAGGGAGGACTGAAACTACAACCTTCAGGGAGAGGCTGTCAAAGCAAAGGATGGCAGAAAGTCACCCTGCTAGACAAAATAGAAAAGACTGTGGTATCTATTTTTTATCAATCACACAAGCTGCATCACATCACTCTTTTTAACCCTGAAGCTTCAGGAAAGAAGATAGGCTTCTAAGGACCCCTAGGTTACTGCAATGAGGGAGAATAAATGATGTTAGGAAGAGTGGGATCAAAAAAAGAAAAAATAAGATGAAAACAGAGGCCTATCAATCTGTTTCAAGAAAGCTTGGGCAGCTCCAAAACCAGAAAACATTTTCTAAGTTGCAAGACGTCTTAAACATGACAGACAGAAGTTGAATAAAGATTGCTTCTTCAAGGAGGAGGGAGGGAAGATAATGGTCATTTAAGGTTACAGAACTTAACAGGCTACCCATGATCAGCAGGGATATTATGAATTAAGAGATTTTTAGACTTTATTCCTGCTTCTCAACCTTATGCTTCTTCTGATGATACCACTGCAGTATGATAGATTTACTAGATTATTTAATCCCATTTTACTTCAAACTCCACAAATTTATGAATAGGGAAGAATGAAACGGCTTGCCAAGGCTATGTTCCTCAACAAGTACCTTGAGTAGTATTAAAAGACTGGACAGTGCATTCTGCACTGATCACGGCCAAGGGAGAATTATTTAAGACAAAATAAATAACGACCCTCACATATACTTTTAAATGTTTATTGATCAAAGACTCTCAAATTTCTAGGTTACACCATCTGCTGAGTTAGGAAACAAAGGAACAACTAACCCTTGGCAAGTTTTCACACCCATGTGCTTTAACTTTAACTTGCTAACTGGGTAACAGGACCAATTACTAAGTACCACAATTTTCATCCTGTGGGAAATGTCTTTGAAAGAAACTTGTTCTGTGACCTCAGACAAGAACACAATTAAATGTGGATCATCTTAAAAGGTCTCCTTAATTTCTTCTTTAATCTTTTTTTCAGTGTTCTGTTCACTAATGCCTGGATCCTTTTTTGCACTCTCTCTTCTCTCTTCCTAGCTTTCCCTTTCAGCCTTAGCTCCAATTTTTTTCTCTGCTCCATTTACCGCACTATCTCCCATATATTCCTAACTTAATCTGCTAAGCTTTTGCATTCCCTTGCAGTCTCTCTCAGAAACATGTTTTTCAATCATACCTATAAGGCCTTTTGAATATAAATGCAATGCTTAAAAATGAAATGGGAAAAAAGTAACAGAATTAGTCTAATCACTTCTGTATGTTTTCTACTTTCCATCCCAAACATTCACTCTCAGTTACACCTTTAGAGTTACTTCTTAAAAAAAAAGATATTTAAAAGAAATTGGGACTTCAGTTTCCCTGGTTTCCAGCTGCATAATTACCTACAGAATTGCCTATCTATTTATTTTCCATGCCAAACCCTAATTGCTGAGCTCCTCCTACATCCAATTTCTTGCAACCTAAACACAGCTAAGAAAGTGGAGTAGTAAATAGATGTTACAAGACAGGAGTGCAAATGTAAAGAGAAAATTTTATCATTATAAATCAACTCAATTCAAAAACCTACACCAGATTTAAATCAATATAATTAAATTAGGATTGGCTGTGTGCAAATGGCAATAAGAACAGAATAGGTCATCATTTATATTTTGGCCCTATTTTTTGAAAGAAAAAAATAGTATCTTTTCCAAAGACTTCTGAATATAGTCAATTTCCAATCTCACATAAATTGTATGAAGATAGGTACATGAAGAACTGTGCAATCTTTTGATACTACAGCAGCATGGGCTAAATATCATCTATTCATCATCACTGGAGCACTGAGGTAGAATTTGCTTTGACATCAGATTTGTCTAGCGACTCAAAGAAAATCAGTAAATGTGTAAATGTCCATATTCCAAGGGAATGCAAATGAATCTATCAAAGTGAGAATCCAGAAAGTCAGGAAGCCTCACCTTGGATTCATTTCTGGCACATTTGCTTACTCATCATTCAATAACTGTAATCGGAAAAGCTTTAGCAGCACAGTTACCAGCCTTCTTTAGAAATGCACTAGGCTAGACTTGCCCCATGTATGAACCTCTAGGGATAGCAAACTTGCCATTTTATCAGAAGATTTTTTACCTGCAGTAATTACTGTTATGACATCCAGCAGCATTGCTAATCTGATGTTACGAGTTAGTTCAATTATTTCAGTATTAGACATTAATAATTAAACTAGTTGTAAAGTTTTTTTATATAAAGACTTGGTAAAGTGCCCTAGAAGTTTTTACTTATTCTAGAAGGATTTAAATGTAGCATTTTGCATCATGAAACTCAGTCTACTTTAATTTAAATAGAAGTACTGCAGTAAGACTGAAATCAAACAGTCCTAAGTGCAACAGCAAAATTTTTTATTATTTCACAGATATGCCATTATGTCAGAGATGTCATTTTTTCTGAGAACAATACAATATGCAATTACAATATGCAGTGAAGAGCATCTGGAAGCTAAAACTCAACTTATGCCTGTGTAAAGACCCCCATTAGCTTTGAATCAGGCTGTTACCGAAGATCAGTCAATGTAATTCCCCTCAATGTGTCAGACATTAATTAACATGGCAAAGAACAGCACACAGCAAACAAAGGATGACAAAATTGCCCAAAGCGCTCACCTACCACTGAAGCCTACCCATCAGGTACCATTTCACAACCTTCTGAAAGGCTTTCAGACTCCAGACAACATTCTGTTGCTGTCATCAGAACACACTCGTTGACTTTCCTCAGTCCATTAAAGGTTCATATTCGCAGTTATTTCTGGCTACCAAGAGGCAGCGTTTGGGCACTGCTTTATGAACATTGAATCCAAGTGGGAATTTTTCAGCACAAGTTTATGAAGATTCATTCTCTGCTTTCTACAGAGTCAAAGTCATGACAGGATAGATCTTTGCCATGTCCTTACTCCTCCAGCATACAGAAGAAGTTAAAAATTGACATCTTTCTATCCTCCTGGAGGCATGCTGCTCTAATAGAATTCATGTCATCAGCTTGGACAACCTGGGTTGTGTAAATTCCACCTCCACTCATTTGTGAACAAATTATTATGCTGAAAAATCCTAGATGTATCACTAATCTTACAAAAGTCAACTAGCTTTTGACAAGCTTTTAGATTCCTCTTTAACTCAACAGCTGCTAATTGAAAGCCAAGCAATATTAACCTTTGTATTCAAGAATCTAAAGTCTTATGGTTTTATTACAGTGTACTAACACAGGTGTGAATTAATAGCAGGTCAATCAGCCTATAGCCTCAGTACAGGGTACCAAGTCAGAATATACATCTTCCAAGACAGATTAACCCAAAGGAAATCAGGCATAAGGCTTGGAGCACTCAAATGATCTCATTTGATACCAAATAACCTCTGAAGCATTGCACCATGTCATCTAGAAACTTCTTGCGTTTTTCCTTACAAAACACCTTCACATCTGTAAATATGTTCACTGTTGTGTTCCAAAATCCCTCATACTTGGAACCTGAAACTCTTCCCTTGCTCTGTCCCATGTGTGACAGGTGTGAAAAGATTTTTATTTCCTTATAGGAGAGGATAATGTGTACATGGTCTTAGTAAAATCAGTATTGCTCTGATTTCTCAAGTGAGGCATACACTTGTGCACTAGCAGTTTTTGGAAGCCATTTGAGATGTGCTCCATTCACCTTTCCTGTCTGAGATCCTGGGTACTCAGCACCTCTAACCATCAGATCAATACTGCATGCTAAACACTTTCAGTGTCAAAGGCTCCTCTAAGCTGGCACACTCAAGACAGTCGAGATCAACGTAAGTAATTCTAGTGTGAAAGACTTCCTGCAGAGCATACCTTTCAGAAAATTTGTTTTTCTACACAGCTATCTTCTAGTAGGGACTAAATTAAAAAATTTAATCTCTTTCATTTGATTTAGGCTCATTTTTCACTCTCCTCTTGCTTTGATTTACCTTATCTCTGTTTCCAGACAAGACTGAGTAGCTACAAGAGATGTATTTCTGTTCCACAGCAGTGCAAGCTCACTGCTGCTTTGATTCCCCTGAGACAGGCCTTCCAAGACAGATTCTGGGAAATACCTGCACAGTGTTAGATTCTTTTAGGCATTTGTTTTTATCCATTTTGCATCATTGTCCAGAGTAGGTGTGGCAATATAACCACCTCACACATCTCTTACTTAAAAACCTAGTTTGTCATAGAGAGCGAACATGGAAGATCTGAAATCGGCAGCTCTTCAGAGAGGAAGACCCTGGGTTAAAAATGTTACTGAACATCAAGAGCAGAGCACCCTGGCATCTTCGGGGAACTTTCTTCTTGCCTGAGAAACACAGAGTCTCATGACTGCACATTATGTTCTCTGCATCAGTAGGTCATAGAATGGTTTCAAGGAGCTGAGAACAAGGTTTCTCCACTCAGAACAAAGAGAGTTCAAGGCTACAGATGCAGACATCCACCAGTTCCAGAAAAGGGCTCACAGATTAGAGGAACACATAGGTGAAGGAAATTGACCAGGAGTCAGTTTGGATGTTTACAAAGAATATACTCTGTAATCATCCAAACCAGCTGTCAAGCATACAGAACAAGTATTAGCAAGAAACCGACAAGTTTGTGATGGTACCTCTTCTCCAGTAGGGAAAGGTTTCTGCTGGACCCCTTCTTCGCTTCTATGTGGTTTTCATCACCATCAGTTTCTTATCGAATTTGAAACATCTTGCAGTTGGCTGGATTCTGTAGAAAACACTAACTGATATTTTAGGGTTTTTTTCTTTACTCTAAATGAAATCCAGCCTGATGCTGACTGTAGTTTACCAAGCCTCAAATGACTCAGAAGGTGAATTGCTCTGGGTTAAAAATGTATTGGTGCTCTCACAGTAGAACTATTTTCCCTTTGTATGGAAGAGAATGAGACTGAGACTTGCAAGGCGCATTAAGGCATGCAAGTACAACTTTGACTGACACAGCACACCATTGTCTAGTCAGTTCAATCCTAAAGGTGTTTTGGGATTCTGAGACTGCGGAGTCTAAATTACTGGGCTTGCCTTCTAGCTCAAGAAATAAAGGTTCATGTTTCCAGACTAAGGGGACAACTCTCTTTTCTGATGTCCAGTTCAAGGAACATTTTTACAGTCTGAAGATGTATTAAAAGTTAGTCACAGTCACTAACTTACAAACGCACTGTATTGAATAGATTTTCTTCAGTTAAAATAGGATGATGTACAACACACTACATCATCTTGGGTTTTTTGTCTATCATTGTTTTTAAATACAGTTATGCTTTTATACCTTCCATTAACTTTCTGAATCACGCATATAGATCCTTATGCAGAAATTGCTACACCTCTCTTTTGAGTTAGGAAGCCAGCTTTCATTTTCTTTGGTATATTACTATTTTAAACAACACAGCAAGAGATAAAACACATGAAATTGCATTTGTAAGACACAACAAAATTGGCATGGTGACCCATAATCAGATGCAGTTTCTGAAAATACTGTGAAATTGATCTTTTTGGAAATGACAAGATTTTGTTAGCATCCCTTTAAAATACTACTTTCCACCAGTGCTTATAAACACCTTTTTTAAAGGCACAAAGAGAGAATTATATATCATAAATTGATGTTGTAGTAATCTTAAAAGGGAAGTCAGATTTAAAAGCAAAAGTAAAAAAAAAAAAAAAAGGCAACTGAGCACAAGTAATCAGTCACTCAATGCCAAAAATGAAAAATAGTGAATGCTTACATATTGCTACTTTCATCAGTCCACCAGACTGCATAATTTATGTCCAAGACAAGACAAACTTTGCCACATTGACGAATATATTTTTTTCACAAGCTTCAGAGAAGGTAATTTTCTCAGATGACATAATCCTCCATTTCTGTTTTAGCAGTGTAAAAAATTAAAGTATAGTCAGAATTAGTCTACTATGCTAAGTACTCAAGGAACTTGCAGTGCAACTTAGGTAATCAGCTAGAATATATTCTTTACTTTAATCCAAATAAAAATGAAAACCATAAACTGATGTCAATTATTTAGGTGTCCTTTGAATTCAGTTGCTCATACTGGTTCTGTAAAATAAACTGAAAATAATACACAATCAGATTCTGCTGTTCTTCAACCACATAAAACTTATTCCAGCTATCTTTTCCTACAGAATAATTCTAAAATATCAAGTAACTCTCATCCACTTACAATAAACTGAGTACCTCATTTATGATCTCTAACCATACAGTAATTCAGCTTCCATTTGAAAGAATAAAATAGACATAAACAAAAAACAAAAGACAAATGCAGCCAGAAGACCTGCATTTCACATCCAAACATTCACCAAACCACAGCACTTCAGAGCAGCTCACTCACTGAAGAGGTTTTTCTACAGATTAGAGCACGGAAAAATCACAGCATTTCCATTTTCTCTCATAGGTTTTATTAGCAAAGTAAAAAGGCTTTTTTTTCCAAGTTAACTGTGCTGTTGAGTCATGGATCTTCCCCAATAAAATATCATTCAGACAAGAGTAAAGCAAACACCTGCTACCTGCCAAACACAAAACACCAGCACAAAACCCAGCTAATGTCCCTTTCTTCATTGCAGAATGCATGCAAACTCTAGGAGGGGGAAACTGCAGGATTCACTCAAATATAATTAGCACTTCAAAAGGTTCTCTATATCAATAAAAAGGAAGTTTATAGAAAAACCTTATAGTAAAGGGTTTAGAGAATTCAGTTCAAAATTTAATGAGGATGTGGTTTTGCTCACCCTACAGCCCAGATGAGTGTACATATCATATAAAATCATCATAACATATAAAATCAATTTAAAAATGGCTAGGGCTGGCTTATCCAGATCGTGGTGGTCTCCCTACATAGGCTACTCTGGAAAGTCAATGTCAGAATGTTAGTATCTTATCACATTAAAAGAAAAACAAACAAACCAACCTACATCAAGGTAAAAGTTTTGGAATTAGCACACCAGAAAAAATTCCACTGTGAGGAAAATGCAGACAGCAACAACAGGAAGACGCTAGGCTTGGTGAGGCAGATTTGGGTAACCTCTGTGGACATGAATTCTCACCATGGCAAACTGTGGGAAAGGAAACAAGTCCTTACCCACGTGCAATCTCAAGTTATGGGAAGGGCACATCGTGAACACCTGGGAATTGGACTGTATCAAAGTGGTACCTCCAGAGGAACACACTGGGGACCCCCACCACTGAGACCAGAATAAGGGCCATCAGGACACTGCAGCACCCATGTGGTGGTGACCAGCTTCTCGCTTAACTTCGCTCTCTCTCTCTCTTCCCCCCCACATTTACATTTACCATTAAATAAAATCCATAGTACTGACTTTATCACATGGTCTCATTTACACCTTAACTGGGGCAGAGGCATCTTTTAATAATCAGACCCTAACATTATTTGGTGTCATAAGTGGGACCATAACAATCTGCATGCATTTAAGGCCTATTAACTGTATTAATATAAACCAAAGAACCTCAGTTGTGAGGTTTATGCATCATAAAGCAAAGAGGCCTGTATACTATCTAAACTTACATGGGTTTGTAATTAGCATGTCTAAGTGGCAGTTAATACTACTACAATGAATCCTCACCTGCAAAGCTCAAAAACATGGCTTACGAAGCAAGACAAACCTCTGTTCCCTGAACAGTAAGCAAAATTTGGTCTTGATATCTGAACAGTACCTCCTAACCAGAAATAAACGATCCAAAATGAAAAATAAAAATTTAGATCATGGGTCTCCTTTGCATAAAAATTCTTCTGTAGATCTGCATTAATTCTGCATGAATATGGTAAAAATGTCACCCTGTGGCTGTTTTCTGTGGGATTGTGCAAAAAAACCAAGAGGGTAATAAAAGGATTGTTGGAACTCCTTGTAGCATTGGAATGCTAAAAGACCAGAGCTGTCCATGGGGACTAGGAATGGAAAAATGCTTTTTTCTGCTGTTCAGAGATAAACCATGGCCCTTGTACTTGCTTCCCAATCCAAATGATGATGTTTGCCCCTGTCATAATTAGAACTGTAAAGCTCAGAGTACGTTTCTGAAGTTAGCTGGCTCCCTGATGTTCTACAGTTTTCATAGATATAAGGAAGACCACTGGGGGGAAAAAAAATAAAAACCCTATTATATAGTGTACTGAACTTTGCAGATGAGGCAACTTGCTTATTTCTGAAGAATCATTTACCATGGCTGAACACCAGCATATTATAACAACAATAACAACTAAAAAAATTCACATTCTTTTCAAGCAGGAAAAAAGGTGCTGTTGGTGAGGGCCAAAAACCTTAAACACTAGATGATGATACTGCTTGTACTACCACAGAGGGAAACAAAAGTCAGAGTTATTACTGAGATCTGTTTTCTTGGCTCCTTCAGCAAAATGTCAGCGAACTGACTCAAATGACAGTGACAGTTGTTAAACCTTTCTTCCAGGAGTAGTTCAAAGAGTCAGTGTGAAACAAACAAGGCTCTTGTGTTTTCTGTACTGATACACCTTGCTTTCCTATTGTACAGGGTTTGCATTTTTTTCTCTTATGTATTGACTTGAGTGTTTTTGTGCTCTGGGTATTTTTTTCTTTCCTATTCATTTTCAGTATGGCCACATTGACAGGCTAAATTTTAGGTTGAGAAAAACTGTGAGAATGTTTCTGATAGCTTTGAAAAATACTAACAGAAGAGAGAAAATAACATCTTCATAGAGCTGTGTCTTGAAGCTCATTTCTTTCTGATGCCAACATAGTTGGTAGATGATCTGGTATTCTCTTGTAAAAACGGACAGGGAAACACAAAATTTTCTGGAAGACCACGACAAACCTTTGAAAAAGCCAGAAAGCCTGTAACTATTCCAGGGCTGATGTGACTCTCCCGCAGCTGATAGTGTTAAGGAAGCTTCCCTGTGTGACCATCCTGGAGCCCCTCTAGCAGCCACTCTCACACCACCTGAGATGGGACCAAGGCCCCTTCACAGCTACACACCCCACACTCACACCAGGTTTCCTTACTGACTTGATCCCAGAGCACAGTCTCAGACATCTCAAGCCTTATAATAATTTAGTTATTGCACTTTGACTAAATAACTAAATAACAGCTCGAGTTGGTTCCTCAAGGAGGGAGCCAGAACAAAGGAGCCCCTGGGCTTTTACACCCTCACAGTCTAAGGGCAGGAAAGTCTGGAACCATCAGCTCCTGCTGTGTCCCTGAGTGTCCAGACTCCTGGCCAGGCCACAGGTCCCTGTGCCCTTTGTTCTGCAAAGGGTCAGCACTCCATGGCCTCTTGCCTGGGGCTTGGGCTCCTGCCTTCCAGAGCTGAACCTGCACCCCGAGCTACCTGCGCTGAATGGATTCCTCAACATGCAAAGCACCACAGAAGAGGGACAGACAAGGACACCAGTGTCTGCAGCTTCCACACATGGGACACAAGCTTCAGTTTTTCTGGATCCAAATCTGAACAGCATCAATACCTCCTCTAGCAGTCCCGCAGACACTACTGAGGGGAGCCTGGCTTCTGACAAAAGGGTTTACGGTAGCTATGTGCCCGCCTCAATTTCCCAGGTGCTCTTTTTCCTGACAAGAGGACAGCAGGGAGCTGACATAACATCCAGAGTCTGACAGTGAAGCACTCTGCCTCCCTGAGAGCCAAAATACAAGTGCTCAATGATTTTTAATGGCACTGCCTGCACTTTAACCTGGAAATCCAAAAAAGGCTTTGAAATTCCAACCAGATTTAATCTGTAAAGAGCACCTGACAGCAACAGTACCCTGGATTTAAATCTTGACATGAGAAGCAGTGGCACACAAATATTATCATCTGCTCTGATTAGTTTAGTTGTATCAATAGCACTCTCCTGCTGTGTCTCAAAGTATTTCAAAGAACATGTTTTCCCCAAACAGTGCCAGTTCTCCAGATTTAAAGCCTTTGTTTGGACAACAAACAATCAGTCAATAAAACTTCTGAAGCCCAGGATGAAAATCCTGGTTAAGCCAGAGCTAAAGACCTGATTATGGAGCTGGATCCTTCACATCTCAAGAGAACACAATATTCTCTACCAGTTACCTCAAAATACTTTTGCCTGTCATTTACTATTTTCTTCCAATTTGGACTGACAAGAAATACCAAAATAAGAAACTTTTCAATGAATAAAAATAATAAAAAACTGATTCTTGTCTACCCTATCTTTAAGAAGTCTGAGGGACAACTCTGCTTAGTGCATGTCTAACCTTGATGGTACTTGAAAGCTGAAAAAATTCCTTGGAGAAGATCTGCCCACTTTTTTTTACGTGGACATCTCAGTGATATACAGAAGTAGGAAGTAGTAAATGATTTCTATCTTTCTATATTTTAAAGCAAGTCAATAATTAGTGTCTCTAGAAAGACACAAGCCTCAAAAAAAAATTCTGTAGTACTTTTTTTCCCCTCAGACAAATAAGCATTGACAATCTCATAAGAATTATGTCTTCAGAACTATGAAGTAGTAATATATGATTTAATAAGCAAGACAGTTACTTTTGCTCAGCCTTTTTTTTTTTTTTAATATTCTGTTTTGGTGAACAACACATTTAACTCAGACATCTGGCAGAGCAGTTGGAAGGAAATCCTTCTGATTAAGGGCCAAAGGAGATATGAGCACTGGGAACATCTCCAGCAAAAGAACTGAGAAAAATGGTAAGAAAAAAAAGATTAAAAAATAATCTACACCATCTAGGCTCACAATGTAAAGAAGAAGAATCACAACCAAAAAAGAATATGGCATAAAAATTCTACATTCCCTTCCTTTTGTTTCAAGTTATTTTTAGATCTTTCAGTCTCGCCTCTGATTTTTTTTTTTTTTTTCCCCTAACCATTTTTATCACTGGTCTCTGGATTCAGATCAGGCTTAGTGCCATCACAGGACAGTGCAGCCCTAAGGACAAAGTAGTACATGGTAACACACTTTTCCTCTCCCTTCGAAAGAATGGCAGGAAACAAAATTGGCTCAGCCTTTAAGTGTTTTACTACATGAATCACTCTGGGGTTGTGTGCCTCCTAGGATGAGCTGTTAAAAGCAAGTCGTCTCTGCTCTTACGTCTGTATTCCATTAAGGCATTTAGTGCTGTCAGAAATTAAATTCAGAATCAACAGTCAAACACACTGTATGTAAATGTGAACCTGAACTCTTCAACCCAGCTGTATTTCAGACCACGAAAAAGATACTGCAGCAACTTAGTTTAATTACTCTTAGCTAAACCTCATGATTATCTCTTGTTCCATTTAATTCTTAGTTACTTCTATTAATAATACAAAAAAAAAATTGAAAAGAAAAATCAAATAGCTGTAAGAAAGCAGCAGGGAACTGCTTTTAACTGCTCACTCCCACAGTAGTATTTCATCTTCCAAAACTGTCTTTAAAACACTTCGACAGCTCAGTTCTAGACTTGATAAGCTTCTAGGAGCTAACAGTTCAACTCATCCCGAAGATCTCAAACTGCTCATTAAAGCAAGATGGCTGTAGGCAACAATGACACTAAAAGAATGCACTACAATCTGGTTGCTTGAGGGAAACCAAGATAAGTTTGAGAAACTCAAATCCGATCAGACTTGAGAAAGAAAAGAGAACAAATTTATGTTCAGGAAGGACTTTTTCAAGTTTTTCTTCCCCCACTCCATGCTTCTCACTGTATTTGCTTTCCATATTTTCTTCTTTCTTCTACTTGAGTTGGAGGGAAAAGTCTCAGAGCAGTAATGAGTTGCACCTAGCAGAAACTGCTCAGTCCAAACCTCATAAGGGAGCTTTGGAAGTCCCTCTCAGATATCATGTTGCCGATATTTATCATGTTGAAAAGCTCATATTTAACTTGGTCTGTTTTTCTGCTCTGAAAGTATAATGGCACAGGGTAGAGGTAGAAAGGAACCATTTTAATAATTTGTCTGGTTTGTTTTATCCGAATTATTAACATCCTGTGTTTTAGATGAGCCCTCTTTTCATTTTTGAAATTTACAGACCTTCTTTCTGCAAATAGTAATTAACATAACATATAAATAAATAAATAAATACATATATATATATACACACACACACATACATATTGAGATAATGATAACCAAAATCTTTATCTGAGTACAGAGACAGAGGCTGCATACGTGAGAAGGAAAATAAAGAACCAACCTACGCATGAGTCAACTATTCTAACAGACTTTAACCCATGGAGCAGGCTTGACTGAGAGGCTTTGCCCACAATGCAATAGACAATCACAGGATCAAAAAGACACAGCACTTGCTTTGAGTTTTGAGGCCTGGATATGCTTGAAGGCCCTGAAACATGAAAAAGATTTTCTCCCCTACGCTTAAATTGGCTCAGACATCTCTGCTGTTTCAACACTCAGCCCAAAGCAGCTCTGAATGAAAATTACATTCAAGCAAGAAGTTGTCAGCTAATTTGCACCAAATTATGTAATGGCACATAATCTGAGATGCTGAAGTGTCTTGGTGGTCACCCTATGAAAAGATGATACACCACTGAAGGGATTGAAGGAACTCCAGAGAATGAGGCTGAAGGCAAGGAAACAAAACAGACAACACAAATTTTGCGAGCACTAACAAATCTTTCCATGCTAAAAATGAGAACCCAACCCATTCCTAATGCTTGGTTCAACAAGAAGCAAAAGGAGAGGACATGAGATTTTGATAGGTAGAAGAGGAAACAAATTTCTAAGGGAAGAAATGGATGTAACTGTGTCTGAAAAATAAGGGTTGTGACTTGTGACTCAACATCTCTCTCCTTTAGACAAGTTTCTGAACATTTCCTCAAATTTACACTAATATTTAGATGCACTTATTTCACTAAACGTGTATTAAAATTGTAGAAACATTTTCATATGGAACTTTATTTAAATTATCTGAGAAGACCATCAACCAAATTTAATTTGAATAAATCCAACATTAATAAACAGTATAGCAATAAACACTGATCATTAGCTTAGCTATAATGATTTTGTCTGTAGATTTTAAATAGGTACATTTTATTCCATATTTCAAAAGCTTCCTAAAACATTTACTGTGAGCTGTACTAGATAAAAATTGCACAAATACTGGGCGTTTGCTTCAGCATGGCTTGCTCAAAAAAACTAGCTCCTCAGATTTAGTGTACGACTGCATGAATGGGGTTTTTTAACTTCTGGGTTCTCTCTCAACATGCTCTTACAAAAGCCCATATTTACTAATTTATTTCACTTTATGCTTTTAATTGCAGTTTCTGGCAGTGTTAGGAAATGAGCAGATAACTTGGTAACAGTTAGGACTAGCTATCAACCTTAGAACAAAACAGTATTTTTCAGGCCTCTGGGCATTTCAGAGCATCTGGAAAGCAACCAGAAACAATACCTAAAGAAAACTTACATACACAATGAAAAAAAAACTCAGAATGTCTAATATATCTCATACATTATTATTGCTTTAAAAACCCTCATCCTATTTTATCATCACTGCATTTGCATTAAGAAACAACTTCTTCAGAGAATGCACTATTAAGAAATGCAACCCAAGCGGTACCATTAAAATACAAAATAAAATAAACTGATTTCCCTGGGGATTGAAAATAGCTCTCAAGTTTAAGCCAAGATTCTTCTCCTATAAAGCAGTTTCTTAATTCTGACAGATTTCTCTATTTGATGGTTCACCTAAAAGTTTTACGATGCCTGTTCAAAGGAGGAGTCTGAAAAAGTCTCTGCCTCCTTTCTCTACGCAAGGCTCCCTTCCCTTTGCAGCTGTCTGACTCCAGGGCCAGAACACAACATACCAGAAACAACTAATTAAAACCTCTAAGTCTCACTTGAAACCTATGAGCTCTGTGGGCAAGCTATGTCACTAGCTACTAAAACCCATCACCCAAAAAACCTACCCCAAACCCACCAACAAACAACCAGAAAACCCCAGCATCATTAAACATGTAGGTTTATCTGGCAAGTATCTAGCAACCAGAAGATTTTCGCTATTGTTGGTGAAGAAAAATGCACAGCATCAGCAAGCCAACCATCTTCTGAGCAATAAATACTAAATTGAAATCACCCACATGCTATAAAGTATCTTTGCTCTGAAAGGATTGCAATATGTAGAAGAATGGAGAAAACACGATGGTGAACTGTAAATTATTTGTAGTTTATTTATAGCCTCTAGATAAATTTCTTGCACTGCCCTGAACTTACAAATAAATTTAATGGCTCAGTTTGTTCGTAACACCTTGCATGGCTCAGCTAAACCAGATTTTTGGCCAAAATTTTGACTTGCTTCCTCTTTCTAGAATGGTCTGCACTGCAACAGGAGTATTATTTTGCGCACAAAGTAATAAAGATCATTCTAATAAAATGAAGTTTTAAAATCCTCAAATCTTCTAGTGCTGAAAACCTGAAGCTGAAAAACCAGAAAACAAACACACAGCTGAGTGTACGAGGTCTAACAGTGAGGGAGACATTCTTATTTAGCGTTTAGGGCCCCCTCCACTAAACATCCTCCAGGATGGCAAATATTAGGCTATCCATTCCTCAAAGCACACTGCACTTCTCAGCAAAACAGAAGCCTTGGCAATTAGAGGTACTTAAGTAGCATTTTATTCTCTCAAGAATTAAGTATACTGCACAGCAGGTCATATTTATTATCACCGGCTTTTTAGCTTCCTGCAGTACATTTGTGCTATTTGTGCTGGTCCATACCTACATTTGTAACTTTGGATGGTACAAAATGCAGACACACTGCACACTTGTTTTGTCACAACGCTAAGAAGGCCCACTATTTAGATTTTTAATTGCATGCAAGTTCTAATATTTAAATGGACATAAAGTGTGAAAAGAATACAAACTAACATAGTTGTATAAAGGCACCCACGTCAGATAAGCTGAGATGCTCATAGCTGTCGCCTCTGTACACAGCTAGAAAACCTGGACATACTTACTCTATGTATATACTTTAGTTAGGATCTTGTCTAAGAAGAGAAACAGAAACAATTAATGAACCTCACGTGTGACATTTCACCAGTAAAACCATCACAAAGACTTGACAGAATTTGAATTATTGGACAGCAAATATAATAGAAACAAGTAAAATTGAGAGTATGTAAACAATAAAGACCTAATGGTAACCAATAACATCTCACAACATGTAAGGCTAAGTAGTATGATTCCTTTTGCAGACACTGTGCTATCAGATTGATCAATTGTTCTTAGAAAGTTACAGTGATTGCTAACCTGTCAGTCTGTTGTTTCTAGAAGCTTCCACAATCCCAGCAGTACCATAAATTTGTTCATAGACATTAAGTACTTGCATGATGCAAAGATATTGGTTCATTACCTAGATGCTGATTCACATTAAAATCAAAACCTCTTTTCCATCAGCAGAGCTTCACAAGTGAATTATAGGTCAGTTCCCTTGATTTAAAAACACAGGAGTCTTTTTTTCTCCTTTGTACTAAATGAGAACAGGAAAGATCAGGGCAATGTCAGGTTAGCCTCTAACTATGAAGTCTCCTCCAATCCATAACCATTTTACCTGCAGGAAAAAGCCACAAGGTGCTCAACTAGAAACTCAGTAGACATGACTGTGCTTCTACAGAAGTTAACTAGCAATATCTGAATGAATAAGGGGGCACACAAATGCCAAGTTACCAGTTAACTGCATCCAACAGATCAATAAATTTCACATTCTCCTTCTCTCATTAGTCCTGGAAGATGACCTGACTGTTGAATTGTGCATACTAAACCTAATAAGCTTATTTTATCTTGTAAAGGTCACACAAGTACTCAAAAGGGTATGAAAATTTAAAACACTGCATTAGTGCGTCTCACTTTCTCAATTTATAATCTTCATGACTGATTTAGTACTGTTTAAGAGTTACAAAGAATATATTCATGAGACTGAAAATATCTATTAGGTTTGGATGACAGACTATGGATCAGCAGTCATTATTTGAATTTTTTCCCCTTCTTTATTTGGCCTTATCTCAGATACTTTAGTTTTGTATCTTGAAAATGCACTTAGCCCTAAGAATAACAGCACAGAGTTGGGCACACTATACATGACATTAAAATTACAAATCAGTTCATTTTATGTGCATGCTATGAAGTTGTGACTTAAAGAATCACCAGAAAGCAAAAAGAAATGGATTTGCTGCAATATTGAGTTGAGAAAAAAATCAGATGACCCTGTCCTGAGGTTGAAATACATTATACTTGCCTGGATGTACCTTCACAATCTTTGTGGTCCTCCTTTGGACACTTTCAAACAGATTAATGTCTTTTTTATATTGTAGTGCCCAGTACTGTGACCCCCAAAGGCAGGTGATCATAGAATCATGGAACGGTTTAGGTTGGAAGGAAACTTAAAGATCATCTAGTTCCAACCACCCGCTATGATCAATAACTATTGGTAAGGTCAATTCCTTAAAGCACTTCCATTATCTAAGAACAAAATTTTCTAGTTCTACTTTTTTTTTTTTTTGTGACAATAATATCAGGATGTTGCAACTTTGACTGAGCAACTCAGAGTACAGAATTGTGCTGGCACAAAACAGCATGGAAAGGTGCCATGCAGCTTTAAGCCGGAAATATCCTATTATCAAGGGAACTTAAAATGCAAAGAATACGAACTCTCTGAAGGAGAACCAGAGTAAATTAAGTAAAGCCTGGCAGCTTGTCTCTTAGTGAAGCATGCTAAATTAATACAGTAGGAGGAGACACCTCTTCCACAGGGCAAGGCACAACTCTAGAACAGCATCAAGCAGCCATCATCCGTGTCACTTCAAATTCAAGGGCCAGGCTAACCAAAGGCTCTCAAGAAGGAAGTAATAGTTCTAATTCGGGCTGTCAGTTACTTTACTTTGCTGCTAATTCTGTAAATATTTTATTGCTCTCAATACCTTCTTGGTCTGTCAGCTTATCAGTGTCCATCTTTAAATCCTTTCAGGTAACTCAGTAAGAGTCTCGGGCTTGGTAACTAAATTATGCACCCCTTTATTCAGTTCTCTATTTTCTGACTGTTCCTTTTGTTTTAAAATGTTGTGGTGATAAAAAAAAAAATCATATTGGAATTAATTTCGTGGAAGGGAGAATCACGTTTCTCAAAGTAGAGCTGGAAAAATGCACCCTAAGCCTTGAAAAATGCAGCCTGTTGTGGTACTTTCTACAAGAAGGGTGGGATAATTATAAACACATTTAATTCCCTTCAAACTGACTGTACAGTATCAGAGGCTACCCCACAACATTATCTACAATTAAAAATATAAAAACATGTAAAAGTGTCAGTTCCAGATGTTATTCAATGACTGTCCCAGCTCCTCAAAAACGAAGCAAAAGTTACCTATCTATATAATTATGTCCTCATTTTGAAATTAAAGATGACTAAAGAGTCATTAATCATGGGGTTTTTAAGGCTGAGCGTATAAAACAAAAATACAGTGAAAAATGCAAAAGTTGTAACTGTGGCACTAGAAACTGAAATGTAGTCCATGAGGAAGCAATAGGGATTGTTCAGTGGTGGAATCATGCAATGTTTAGGGTTATAAGATGCAGGAAAGAAACCAGAGGGCAAACAAAGCATTGTTGCCATTTACATGTTGGTAATACAAGACAGGATCACCCAGAACTGTAACAATTCAGCCATTCTGAATTCTGTGAAGCTTCTTTACGTGGTAAATATACAAAGAGTATATGCAAGTTGCATATGGAAGCAAATAAAGACTCAGATGAATGCTGGAATGTACGCAGACCTCACGCAACAATTACGGTCACAATTTTCCCTGAGCAAAAGAGAGAGACTTTTATATGTAAATACAGAACCAAGAGAAATCATGCATGACCTGGTCAAAAAAAACTTCAAACACTTCCAACACCTAAGAGTCATTCAGAGCCCAGAGAAGATTCTACTCTGCTTTTTATTTTCCCTGATCTAGCTCACACAAAGCTATTGTTTATGCTTTCAGAAGACCAGCATTACTATTTTCTGAAGGCAAACAATTTTTTTCCTCTCTTCACAAATCATCCATGTCAAGACTCCCATTAATGGCAATGGAATCAGGATCTGAAATCACACCTTTGCTGTTCATCCTCCAGTGACTGAGTTATTGGTGCTGCAGTTACCAGCTATGGGATTTTTTTAATTATATTGGTTGAGTTACTAGCAATAGGTTTTAAAGTAAAAATGAAAATAAATTTCCAAACCCAACTAGTCACATATGTGAGACACTGACTAGTAATCCATATTCCNTTTTTTTTTTTTAATTATATTGGTTGAGTTACTAGCAATAGGTTTTAAAGTAAAAATGAAAATAAATTTCCAAACCCAACTAGTCACATATGTGAGACACTGACTAGTAATCCATATTCCCTGCTCATTTACACAATAGTTCTTCTAGGTGCTCTCATGGCTGAGAGCAAAAGCGTAGGAAGAAGAAATTCCCTATGGTCACTTAAATTGCAAGAGCCTTATTTGGACTTAGAAAATGAATGCTCCTAATCTTCAAAATGGGCTTTCCAACAAAAGCTATCTTGAATTCTGCCTTCCAAAGGAGAAAGCCCCCACTGTCATTTGAAAGTTTTAAAGGTTTATTCCTACTGGAAAATGCATTTAAACAAACATCTAGGCAGACTTTCCTTAGTGCAAAAGAAGCTTCTGAAAACTTTAAAAATAGCTATAGGGTTTTTAGCCTCCTGAGGTCAGTCTTCCTTGCCCAGTGACAGCTAATCTCAGTACCAATCCTCTCTGGAACTGTCAAACCTATAGGACTGCTTGAGAAATGTTCTGCCAGGTGGAAAATATTCCTCTTGCAACACTTATAAACATTAGCAAAAAAAGAAAAAAAATTAGTTATCTTTCCAGCAACAATCTGAATATAAATAACTTAGCAAAGAAAGAGACATCCACCATAGGAATGATATGGCTGACTACTGCAAAAGGTTACCACAGCCCTAAGCACTGCCAGAACTTATAACAAGAATTGAAGTATCCAGAATGTGAAGTATTTAACTTCAGGACAGAACATAAGAGCTTGACAGAGAACAGGAGAAAAGGCCTGATTGAATGACCACACGAATGAAGGTTGCTGTAAAACAAAGCTTATCGTGTTTCACGTAACCCTTTCAGAAACTGACTACAGGGACAGGTGCCAAACTAAAACAAATTAATTTACCCAAGGATATGTAATTTCTGTAGTGGAAATGTGATCATACTTAAGTGTTACCAAAAGCAACATAACCTCCTTGTTCTTCATAACTTTTCCAAAAAGCCTCCCTAATAACTTGTCTCAGTTTAGAGTCACATCCTTACAAACCACAGAACTGACATTCTTTTTTAAAGATCTGTAAAGAGTTGATCTCGGATATTCTCAGAAATTTTTTTCAAAGTATAATTTTACACCCTTTGGGACTGTGATTCCTGTTTCTTAGAGAACTATTGATGAATACTCTCAACACAGTTACCAATGATTCAGAAGTATCATATAATGATCTGGCATCTGCATTATTTACAATTTCCTTTCTTGAAAGTCATTTGCGAGGCTACCAAAGAGCTCACCGTACCACATGTGCTAGGAAGATTGCCCTACATGCAAAGAAGTCACATTAATTTGGCATTATTTTTTTCTTTGGGAACTCATATTGGCTTGTTCTTGTCATTTAAGTTCTTCAGAACCAGTTATTGGCAACTTTTCTCTACCCTCTTTTCAACTCCTGGAGTAAGGGAAGAGAAACTGTACTATCAGTCATGCTTGCTTTTCCTCTTTTGAAAGATTAATTACTTTGTTTGCCCTTCTTCAGCCCACTGGGGCCAACCCATTCTCTATGAGCTCTCAAAGATAAACACTGCCAGTTTCTGAGCCATTGATCCGGTTAGTTCCTGAGGGATTGTAGGTAAACCTCATCAGACATAAATTACTTAAATACACCGAGATGGGGTAAATATTCTCTGATTCATACTTTTCCTGGTCTGAGTCTATGTACTCATTCTACTATTGACTTTATTATGTTACATTTTTATAAGTATCTTTCTTTTTAAAAGGCCTGAAGCACCGAAGAAAATAGACCACTTTAGACCACTTTTTAATATGAACTATTAATTATTTCCTCTTCCTCAATAAAAGGATTTATGGTTTTTCTTTGTTTTCTTTTCACACCTAATATGATGAACAGGACATTTTTATGGCCTTTTAATGCCTTTTATTCACTGGAACTTAATCCATCTTTTTAATTTTGTCTCTGTATATTTGTGTCACCTTTTTATACACGCCATTGCCAAGACAGTGCAAGTGCCACTTACAATACAGCTGTTTCCTGATTTTAGAAAAACTAAAGCAAAACTACATTTTTTCTTATTGAGCTTCATATTACATTTACATTTTACATCAAAATAATTTTGTGTTGTAGATAAGACATTGTCTCTTTTCAAGACCTTTAAATAACTTCTTCTATCTAATTTTGTTATTTGACAGAAACCTACTTTTCAATACTCATTGCTTCCAATCTTCCACTATCATTCCTGCTCTTTCTTACAGTCAGAAAGATGACAGGCACTGGACCAAGTGATCCTTTCAAATATTATGTTTCTAAGGTGTTTTCGGAACAGTTTCATCCTAATGGCCTTCTGCTTTCAGATTGAGCTCTCTTCTCACTATATGTTAGAATAAGTGTAAAATTATCGTTCCCTTGGTTATTTTCTCCATCTTAGCAGATCACCTTTGTTTGCTGGAAATGCAAAGAAAATGAAATTTGTTTCAAGGTGTTTTAGCAGTAATTCTTTTAGCAAGTCAGGTATTCTGATACTGGCTGTACACACCAACTATTTTCCCTTGTACAAATCTCCAATGGTAACTTCCCATTTGCTATTTAAATGTCTTTATTTTTAAAAATAATTCTCTTAAAGAATTTGATGTGGAGCCAGCTTTAAAGTCAAATCAGCTTTCACATCATTTACTAACAGACAACATAAATTCCACAAATGTAGGGAGATCATCGAAAAATGTTAGGGGTCAATGAACTGTGGGAAACCTCCTAGCACACAACATAGTGGAAATTTCTATGAATACATCACCTTGACCAATTCTTCAGACAGAAATTTTTCAGATAAGAAAGACCATTTTCTACAACTTCTCTTCAGAATACTGGAAAACGGTGTTCCAAACAGGAAGTATAATTTATCACTACAATTTCCAAAATCCCCAAAAAGGAAATGGGAACTCTCCAGCTAACATACAAAAATGGTATTACTACTCTTCTATTTTTTTGATATTACCTGAAAAAAAATGTTTTAGGGCCTAAATTGCAAATGCACAAAAGTAACCCAACCTTGCTATACTTCGCTTCAACAGTGCCCTACATTCAAAGCCAAATAGCATGAAGCACCTTTTGAAATTTAGAAAGTTTTGCCAAATTTTCAAAAAATCCCAGAGACTAGAAAATCTAGGATATTTGGTATTTGAGATTTAACAATGAGTTCCTGAATATTTTTGTCATAGCATGTAATATGTGAAAAATGCAATTATCTAGAAGCGAACATATTTTTTCCTATTACACTGCAGACAGAGTTGTGTCTTTCAGAATTAATCTGTGCATTATTAGCTGCAAGTAAAAGCACAGTGTCAAAATTCAAATGAACAATCCTTTTTCAAATATTTCTAAGCATTGTATTTCACTGCTCAAGGGTTCAAGCAACCCCTTGCAACTGGATAATAATGAGCAACTATGAGAATTATTTGACTGCACTCATGGACTGAGGCACTAGGGAACAGTATCTTCTTTCTAGTCACATCTTGAATGGTTTTTTTCCTAAACTTGCCTAGACTGTGAATAGCACAGGGCATCACCCTCCCCAGCTACTTGAACCAGATCTAGCGTATGAAAAACACAGACTACGTGCAGGATTCATGCCATTAAATAACAACAGTAAAATAAAATTTTTCAACATGAACAAGCAGTAAGGTCTGAATCAAACATTACATAAAGAAAACTGTGAAAGTTAAATTCCACCTCATGGGAAAACTTGATTAGAAGTGAGTGGAAGGAGTCTAAACAGGCAGGCTTTTGCTACCTCTTATATTTTGCTGGATTCACATCACCAGAACTTGCATTCTAAGTGCTGAAACTGCAGTCCTGTTATGTCAGTGCCGCAGCTTTCTAAATTAGAGAAAAGACTGGGATGAGAGTGTCATACTTCACTAAGCAAGAAACATCTCTCTGGTGCGTTTTGGGTCAAGCATTATTAAAATGTAATCTATTGTTTCAATTCACTGTTCCCTTCATTGCACGAATTGCTGTTATGTTGGTAAGAAAATGCATTTGAAGAAATGCAGTTGTGACTCCCAAGATGACATCTAGAAGATTTCACTCTCTCTGTCAAATAGACCATTCTCAACTGACTACAGAACAGCCTACAGTTACACCTCTGACACATATGAAGACTTCTGCATCTTTTTTGGCTAGAAGTAATGCACACAGCAACCAAGGGGAAAAAAAATTAATACAGGTTCAGTATTTACTACTGGTTGCACTACTCAAACAGTAGAAACTTCAGTTCTGCGTGAATGAAACCTAATGATACAAATACCAAATAAGGACACAACAGACCACCTATCGATTCCACAACACTTTCGGGGTTAAGAGAAATTACAGTACATAAGAAGAAATTTTATGTCTCTGACAGAAAAACATTTTGATTTTCCCAGATGAAGCCCAGCCTATGGAAGTTATTTGGTAGATTAGCTGTGACACAGTGGCATTTCATACTTCAAAACTAAAAGAACTTCAGGAGTAAAAAACCAAACCAAAACAAACACCTCAAAAAAAGAAAACAAAAAAACCCCAGCAAATCAAATCCAAGAAAGCACAATGGAAACAAAACTCCCTCCACAGTTCCCACAAAAAATGAAAAAAATTATCTTTCCAGGACCATTTTTGAGAATTTTTTTTTTTTAATACCTTATTTTCTTTACTAATCCAAGAAAATCAAAAGGTGGCTTCTGAAAACCAGACATTACTAATGGCTGATGTAATTAACAGTACCAAGATGATAATCTCACAAGCCTCTGTAGCTGGATTTCACATGCTAGACAAGCCCTCACTGAGGTATGATAATTTCAGCTAAGAAAGACTGCTTTCTATGACTAATCTCATTAGCTTCACTGGGAATAAAAATGATGCTAAACTTTATAGATCACTGACTAATGCCAAACAACATACAGGAAATTGTTTGACCT
The DNA here is from genome assembly GCA_013398055.1 of Ifrita kowaldi. Classification (NCBI taxonomy): domain Eukaryota; kingdom Metazoa; phylum Chordata; class Aves; order Passeriformes; family Cinclosomatidae; genus Ifrita; species Ifrita kowaldi. Next base: position 218,945 of record VZRS01010062.1, on the reverse strand, counting down.
GTTTGTACTCGTAATAAAGAAACCATTTCCCCTAAGGACCTAGAATCTCTATGTAAAAATTCAGTGCTGAGGTTTCCTCATTAATTTTTGTAAAATGTGTTGAGGTCTGGGACAGGAGCCACTACAGAAACAGTGTAATTTCCTATGATAAAAGAAGAGGAAAACACACAGGAGAGCAAGCCTCTAATCTTGAAAGCAGAAGTGCCATATGAGCTCTTAATTGTTTACCATAATTATAAACTTATGAATCCTTAAAACACTACTGTCCCATTGGTGCTGTGTATTTTCTATAACAGAAGATGAAAAATTACAAGTTAGGGAATATTTTTTTGCAGAACACAATTTACATATTATAATGGTCACAAACTCAAAAAAAGTAAACATTTATGTTTTTACAGGGAAAGATAAACACCACACTGGGATGTGCAGAGTGGTGTTTAGCCCATAAAAAACATCAGTTAATTCTTTTAATTTGTGCGATGCTCTCGAGGAAGCTGCAGGAGCATGTGCAAAAAAAGAAAAAACAAATGAGGAAAAAAAAACCAAAAACAAACCCAAACACACGGCAAATCAGTACACCAGTGAGGACAGTGAGACCTAGAAAACCTGACCTGCGAGGAAAGTTCAAGAGGGAAGACATTGCGGTGGTAAAATTAATGTTTGATAATTGAGAGATATGGCTAAGAAAGCATTTTACTACAATAACATTCTTCTTAACTAAAAGCAAACAGTCTGAGATGGTCTCCAACTCCCCACTCATGAGCTAGAGCAATACCAGGTGGGCCACTCTTACGGCCTCCACACTGTCGCATCATTTACTGTCTGATTCTTTCCCTGAACCACGGCAGTTAGCATGCTGCTCGAGTCCATCCCTCCCAGGCATGGACACCTGGCTTTAAGACTGAAGTGAGTGTTCTCCCCTCACCTCTTTCCTTTTTCTGAAGCAGTCCATAGGCTGGGTCTCTGCAACCACCTGGAAGAGGACAAGGGACACGGCAGGGGAAGATGCTGTCCCACAGTTCTCTCACTATGACCACAGTGAATAAAACTTCTGTATGACCTGCCCTAATTGGTACTTGCACTATTATGCACTTGAAGCACACAGATTGTTTAAAAAAAAGGATTAATCCTGCAGGAAGAAAAATGGCCATTGTGGGAAGGAAAATATTTCCGGTTTTCCTAATTTATGAAGAAAAAATTTAGGGGCTTTCATTGGGGTTTAAGAATATTCAAATAGAATTCCCTCCACGCTATCTTTTTCACTTGTATTTATTTATTCATTAACAACTTGCTTTATCTGCATAACACAAAAATGTTAAAAAATTTTGTGTTAGAATTCTGGAGGGATCAGTGCCTGACCTCCTAAGGTCCTTTCCAATCCTACTAATTATGATTTTACAATATAAAGTCCTTTTAGGGTTGAGGATACAGAGTGATTCTGAAACATTCATTTGCTGGGCATTGACAGAATGGCCCAGGAGCATAAGACTGACAATAACCATGCTGTACTCCAAAACTAGAATGATTTATACCATGCCTACCTTACCCTGAAATCACTCCCAGGGAAAAACCATCAGAAATAAATTTATTCACACAATCCAAATACTTACAGCATATTTACAAAAGCTTTAGAGAGCCCTTAAAACATCCAAGATTAACATTTAGTCATTTGATCTGATGAAAAAGCTTCCACAGCAGGCATATAATGTTCTCTGTACCATGAATATATTTCAAAGAAAAGAGCTAATTTAATTTTCATATGACCATTCAAGGCTTCCAATTATCTTATCTACGATTTATATTGGAAAAATCAAATACCTTCAATTAGTAATAATCCAATTCAATTGATAATTTTCTCATGTTTCGATGAAAAAAAAACAAAACAAAAAACACAACAAATCTGCAAAACCTTGGTCAAAAAAAAGAAAAAAAATAGGCAATATTTCCCACATTTTCTTTTATTTGGGTAATGACTGAAAGGAAACTCTTCAGGAAATTTTATATTAGAGAGGGAATGTTAAGGAAAACTGCAGATGTGTGAAAAGTGGGAGTTTCAAGGGAAAGTATTTTACCACAGTTGGTACCAGCAACAGATACATTGTTTCACACAGTGTACAAAAATGCCCTGTTTTACCTTTAGGTATTTTTCCATGAATATTAACTTTTGTAGTATAGTCTTTACTATCCCTCTGCCATCAAGAGCAAAATTACAAGAGCGAAGAAATGCACTGGAAGCTTATAGTGTTAATGCTACAATTCCCTATTCCATCTTTGGAACATGCTTCTTCCTTCTCCCCAAAATATTTTGATGAGAAGGCAGAGTTCAACACAATAATCCTTAAGACAAGTAAATGACAATTCCTACAGACACCATGAAAAGCCTGGTCACTGAACAACTTCAAAAGGCTTTTACTTTCCTTATCTTGAAATTCCAGGTTTCCAACCCAATTGGTCTGTTAAGAAAAACGTGCTAAGTAACTTAAGTGTTCATTAGCCATTTTGAAAAGTTAGCTTAATAAAAATCATTTAGCATTCGGCTAAGGATGACCATTTTGACAACTCAAAACCAATTGTTTTATGTTAATCTGTTTTGTTTTGCTTTTAGAAAATGCAAAAAGATTTGTTAAATAAAATAATGGAATTTGGAAATCACATAGCTCTATGTCATAAATAAACAATATGGAAATAGAAGAAAGCATTTGGGATGAACAATTTACTGAATTCATTTAACAGGAATTAATTTACTGCTTTCTTAAAAAAAAAAAAAAAAAAAGGCATTTTTTGCAGCACAAGTAATTTTGTGTTCACCTATTACCCAGTTCCATTAGTACGCTACGAGCAATTTGGCCACCGTTCAAGGAAACTTTTCCTTTTTGCCCAAAATGCTGCACTACCTCCTCTATTTGCATTGCAAAAATTCCTCCCATCATGCTTTAAGAACAGAAACAAGGGTTTCACATTTCTACAGGATAGGTGAAATTCATCACTCTGCTATGTTAAAGTCAACATCCCATTAGACCCCTCATTTTGTGAACTCTCCTTAATGACACAGTTAACATCAATTACTAATTTCCTTTCTGGTCAACAGCCTTCTGACTCCATGGGTGAGGTGGAACTCCTCTAGTTATACAGAAAAAGGCTAATTGTTGCTGCTAAGAAGCTTTTTAGTTTTGAAATATCTAATCCTTGTAAATTTTGAAGTCACATTTGTCTTCTGCAGAAGCAGGAATTTAGTATCATAGGCACAGATCATGATGTGAGATATGAAATTAAGACCCCCACAATCAAAAAGAGCTGGCTCCCTCCCTTACTCTCTCTTTTAGTCTGGCACCTGGGCCTCACAGGCTTTGCTGCACACTCAGACATCAGTAGCCAGAACATTTTGTGACAATCGGATAACAAGTGAAAGCACTTGTTCCCAAAGGCTAAGAGACTAAGATCTCAGCAATTAAGAAGCTAAAAAATTTATAGTTTAAGTACAATTTCTGACATTTGTTTGCCTCCACTGTTATTCCCCCTGCTGTCTTCAAGGGTTCATTACCAAGTCTGTGCTCTCAGCCCTCTCACTGGAGAACAGAACAACACATAACATCGCAGCATATGGACCAACATAACAAATAATGTGCAGCTCAAATCTCAGAGAAGTCATCCCTGAGAAGACTGTTTATTCTGAAGGAAACTCTAAGCAGGGAAAGAATTGGGTTAAAAATTTCAACAGAGGAAGCAGTATAGGCTTGTCATAAAATAAACTGACAATATACAACACTGACATTTCTTTAACTCAAGGAAAGCTCAAACCAGAGGACAAACAGACCAGTCGTCTTTCTGTTGCCTCTGGAATTCCATGAATGTGCATGTCAACATAATGCACACAAAGTAGATGCCCCTACTGGAACCTCATTACGATAGTCAATTATTGGTAAAAGAAAAAAAGTCCTAATGTCAAAGTTAAGATTTCTAAGCACTCCACTGATTTTCAAAGATTACACAATCAAAATCAGTAAAGCCTTGCCTCTGACTTCCATTAGATTAGGAGTCTACTATTGGAGTCTTAGTCATTAAAACCATTTTCTCTCTGAACTAACCTGTTTCTTCTGCCACCAGATTAAACTCTAACACAGGCTTGCTTTCTGAGCAGAGCTGCATTTTAGGATGAGTCACACACAGTTCTATTTCTTTAGCTTCAGTTAAGAAATCGCACCAGAGTGCTAATTAGTGAGGAGATGATTTATATTGACAGGCAAATACCATTCTAATTACTAATGATGAGAAAAGAACTACAGAAAACACCCCTGTGGTTTAACTGTAACACCATCATTGATGAATAATATAAATCCTATTTAACTATATGAAAAAGTTGTGCACAGAGTATTCTCCAGCTCCTCTTTTAATCATAGCAATCACTACAACCTCTTTTACAGACCAGACTCTTCTATAATTTCCTCTTCTGTCTTCAAAGCTACAGAAAAGCTGGGGTCACCCTGCTACCCCTTTCACGGACTGGGTGCCTTAATCTCTCCTCTGATGTTTCACTGATACCTACATATCCCATTTTACCCAGCCACTGAGCTTTTCTTAGATGGTTCTGAGTTCTGACTTAGTCCATCGCACAGTTCCAGATTTGCTTTCCCCGTAGGTGAAGCTGGTTGTACCCAGTAGTGAAAAACAGAGAGGTTTTTTTAAAATATATGCTGCAACTGAAGAAATTTGTAGGGAGGATGTACAGAGATAGACCAGTTCAGGCATAAAATATTGAAGCAAGTTACAAAGCCGTATTTGACCCCAGCCTAAAGCCCACTTATTTCCCGATGATACAGGAAAACTGTGTCCCAGCACTCTCTCATTTGGTCAGAAATGACTCAATAGGTAGAACTACAAGAATTTATTAAATGCTTAGAAAATAGAAAATCAGATCAATCAGATTTTCCCCATTCTACTTTGCTTTTTTAAAGTTCATGAATGCTGATAATAGATTGATCAATTTATCCACTAATTTTACTTTTCAGGTTCTCAAACAGATGGACACTGCTGTATCATCTGGATCTCAAACACTCTAGAGACAAATATTCTAAAAGCTGAACAGTGATTCCATGTAGGAGCCTGTAGTAGGAGTTGTTTGATTCTTTAAGAAGTCATTACTATTTTTGGCTCAGTGTCATGTCATTTGTATTATACATACCAACATTTCCGGGAAAATCTGACCATAGCATCCCCACTACAGGAAATACTAAGACATAGTTGCATAGTTTCATTGCTTGTTCTACAGACACATTTTTTTTATTAGCAACCTCCACTCAGAATATTAATCCCTCTTACTACCTCTTTAAAATGAGGAGGATGTCCATCCCAGCACCACTGAACACCTAGGAGCCAATTTCATATCAAGGATTTTCTTTTTCAGCATAACAATAATTCTCCCCTACTGCCATTATTGGGTTTTATGTACACCTTGAGACAGCACTTGTGCGTGAATAAAAATTATCTGGTTAGAAATTCATTATCATGTCAAAGATACAGCTTCAGGGATGGTCACGACACCAAGACCACTAGTTAGAAACACAAGGAGTCACATCAGGAAGGATACAGAGTCCTCAGAATAACTAATTACACTTACCAGCTACTTAGAGTGTTAAGGAAATGCAACCCCGTTTAAACGCAAGAGTTGGGATTAAAAAACTATGTATGATTTCTGGTGCACAGTGCTCTCCTCAAAAGAATAAAAAGAATGTGCTTTAAACAAACAAACAAAAAAAAACCACAAACAAACAAAAAAACCCAAAAAAAACAAAAAAAAAAAAGAAAAAAAGAAAGAATGGAAAAAACAAAGGGAAAAAAACCCAGGCACTGAATATAAGACATGAATAATATTCTAAAGATCTTCAGTACTCTGGCAAATATAAGTTCCAAATTACCTTGGCAGTAAGCAGATTGGTGCTGAAGGGATGTCCAGTGTTACAAGAAACTACTGAGAAGTTGCTAAAACCATCTGGCACACGTGTCATTTTTGACAATCTGAACATCCTTCAAACTAAATACATGCTGAAGTCATCTTCTGGCTTCCAACTTTCTAGCTCTTCATATAACTTGGTGGGGTTTAATAAGTGAAATTGTAGGGGAGAGGTTAGGCTGATTGCTTGGAAAGTTAGGTGGAGTTGCTAATATTTGACAGATTTCTCTTTAATCCTTTAGAGAAAAATATAAAATTCAATACAATCAAAGATTATAAGATGATCACTACCGCTGTTAGTTCCTTCTTTGGAATAAAAAATTAAACTATTTCAAAGAATTGTTCATCATGCCAAAAAAGCTGTTCTGGGAAAATTTATTTTCAAAAATGATCAATTTCATTCTAACCCTTCCACAAGAATTTGATCATGGCTAAAACAGTAACTCTCTTGCTGTCTTCTTGGACAATGTCTAACCTCCAGAATATTTTTAGTCAAGTCTTTGAGGTGATTACTTCATTTTTAGCTCTGCTGTCATATTTTCACCTACACAGGTATCAGGTAGATATATTTCTGTCTTTTATTCTTGAATTATTTCTTGGTCTCAGGAACCCTAACTGCACAATACTTCTGCTCTCCTAAACTACAGCAATCCATCTCCATCTCAGGCCTGTCATACTTGGAAAAACTGCTTCCTAATCACAGTACAAAAATCACTGTTGACCCAAAGACCTGAGTTAATAGTTACTTCTTTCAGCATCTCTTTCTCCTTTTTAGCATGAGGCATACCATTCTAAATCTGAGTTTTAATCTGCACACAGATTAATACTCAATTAAATATTCAGATGCAGACTGGAAACATCTACAAGTCAGAGGAGGAAATGTGAGACACAGCTCTAATAAGAAAAATACAAGGCAGAAGACAACCTTATCAACTATGGATGACGCTATATTTCCAAATGTAATTCTCTTTTCATCTCTTCACACACAGTAGAAAGTCCTAAATCTACTACAGACTGTTTGTTTTGTGATTACATTTGCATGAAAAAAACCACAAACTTAAATGAGCTTGCACTTGATTATTCATGGTCAGCTGACACATCTCTATTTTTCACTACCTTGTATTCTTCACAGAGATTTCACTCACTATGCAGTTCAGGCTCTATTTAGCAGCCAGACTTGCACACATCCACTATCCTCTCTAAGCCCGGGAATGGAATGAGCCATTTAATTGGGCTCTGATTACTTGATTGCTTCACACTTTACTAATGATCTGCACATTGAGAGGAGAATCCAAATATTGCAAGAGGAATAACAATGACATTGTGTTTTATGAGACTGTTCAAAAAAGCCTCCCACGTACGCAACTCAAAAGTGCCTAAATCTTTGATGCTAGCTATGCTGCCTGTTACTTTCTATAATATTAGTGGGAAATAATGCCTTTTAACACTCTTAATCATCTAAATCAGCTAATTATCTATAGCTGTATTTGAGATAGATACTACCAGCCTCACTGGTTTTCTCTGCATTTTAAAGCCTGGATACCAGTATGCATTAACAGAAAGAAAACATGGTTTTATCTCACTTTACTTAAGTAAAAGATAAGAATCAAATCTATTATCTGATAAAGGGACTAATTACTTTCTAATGTGGTATCCTACACAGCACCTACACTTAGCACTTCTGAGGTCTTGTGAGTAGCACAAATCACCTATTCAGATTACATTTTTACCTATCCCTAAGGTAGTATTTGCCTAGAGACATATATCAAACAATAAAAAGATTTCAGTTTATATATACATATATCTGATTTATACAGACACATACACAAAGGTGCACATGTTCACACACACACATTCTCTAAGCCACAAAGTAGAAAATGTGCTTAGAAATCAAAGCTAAAATTAAATATGCAAATTTTTTAAGTCCTCTCTTTGTTTTATTCTTATTTTCCTAGGAATTAATTTTAAAAACTAAGTCACACCAATTCCATTGACAACCAAGCTATTGCGCTTCTATCACAGAATACAGAATGTTTTTTCACAGTAAAGAAAATCACCCTAAGAGCAGAATCACCAAGAAAACCAAAGCAAACAAACAAACGCCTTCCTCCAGGATTAGACTCAGGTAGATGTCTAGAACAAGTCCTGAGGTCACTGAAATTAGGAGTCTGCAGCATGCAAAGAACTGCAGATCTACACTGTAACAAGTGCAATAAATCTATTCCAACAGATTGCCTCTCCTCTTAGTTGCCACCACACTACTACAAACAGGTGTACCTGTGTTGTATCTGTAATTGCAGACTCAGATATATTTGGTATGTCGACAGGTCTCCACTGCTTATTCAAGCAAATATTCACCACCAAGTTACCATGTAACTTCTCTTTTCTACAAAATAAGGAGGAAATAAACTGTTCTTGGCAATGTACTCGAACATTGCCAATACAAACTAATGACATCTAGGCAACGTGAAACTCTCATGCTTCATGTAATCGGGAAAGAAAAACTCACAGCAGTAACAAAAAACCAAATGAGTCTAACTGCATAAAAGCTTTGGTGACAGGTACAAGCACTGCACCAAAACAGCTTTAAAATATGTGAGGGTTTTTTTTCTTCCTATTTTTTTTTTCTTGAGAGTTAGGGAATTAGGTTAGCAAGTACTCTAAAAGCCAGCCACTAAAGAAAAGCTAGGCGTGTGCAATGAGGCAGAGCCATCTCACCATCCCCTGGGTAAAATTAGCATATAGTCACTTAATGTGCACCAACTGCTTGGTCACCTCTTCCCAATTTCTATAGGCAGGCAAGCGCCTCTAGCTAGCTCAAACTGGCAGGACTTTCATTACTGAAAATAAACTACCAAGGATGACAGGGCTTATTGGATTTTTCTCTGCTGAGATTAGGCTATAGAGAAAATTTTGGGAGCCATTATTGTACTGGATACCTAAACTTAACTCAATCTTGAGATTCTACTGCTGAAAAAGATGAATAAAAATATTGATCATCCTAATTTTTACAGTTCTGTGACTGTGGGCTTGACAAGGCTAAATGCAACACTGAGAAAGGCTGACACTTCCCACAATGGAAGGCTGATAAGAAGAAAATTATGCCGAGTATCTAGTAGAAAGCATTCTTCATTACCTTAGAAGATTGCTTTCACAGCTTTTGGTCTGGAAACCATTAAAATGCTTGTTAAGATTTAGCACTTCTCTGGTATTGGTGCTTGCTGAGCTGCAGCACAAAGCTACAATTTCTTCTTACTAAAAAGCATCTGGGCAGATAGTCTTCAAATCACTTTACTTCCTTCTTGCCTCTTCTGACCACTTTGACATCAGAGAGGCAACTACGATCAAACACATGCCAACTTTGGAAGACAACTATCAGAAATATTCCACCAATTCAATTCCACCACAGAAACCTGAGTGGAGAAATCAAGGCCTGAGAACCAATGGCAGCATAACTGCAGACTTAGACAATTATTTGAAATCCCACCACAACTGTAGGACTTGCCTGATGACTGAAAGCTGTAAGACTTTCACTCACTTTTAGTAGGTCTCACACAATAGGGTATTTACAGCTACCTTAAAATAATCTTCTGTGAAGTGGCTTCAATAATATGACTAAACCATACCTTTGAATACACTTGTGGTAAATATACTACAATTTGAGGAAAACCAGCTTTCTCCTCCCTGTGGTTGTGAGAGAATTACTGACTCCCACACTAGGAATCCTTTACATGCAAATGACACAATCAGTTACTGCTAAAAAAACCTTAAAGCACCAAGTCAAGTACAATATTGATGCCTAAGAACCTTTAGCTGTTCTTCCTACAGTAGGAGCTTTTCAACTCATGTGTCAAGTTCCCTCACTGCCAAAATGGCAAGCTGTTTTGCTGCTGTTGCTCTTCCAGATCATCCACAGAAAGACTGAGATTTAAGTTCCCTTAGGCTTAAACACACAAGTTGCTCTTTCAGCTGGCTGTCAGAACTCCCCTGGCTCAGCCACATTTATAACTGTGCTGGTTTGGGCTGGGGTGGAGTTAATTTTCTGCAATGTTCCTCTCCCACTTGGGCTATATGCAAAGGAAATTCCAAGCTTCCTATTTGGAATTACCATTACAAGATGCAATTATTACACTGTCAATTTTACACTAAAGGTATGCCGATACCTTTCTGAGATTCCAAATAACTCTGAATATACAGAATATATCTTTTCACTGCTTGAAAAATCCTCAGTTCTCACATGGAATGATCCATGCTATAGTAGAAATATCAGTCCCCTAGTCCTTTCTGAACCACTACTGTTTTCTAAGGCATGTCTCAAAGACCAAGCTGCTTCTAGGTTCCTCCCTACAAAGGGCTTCCATACTTCCTTCTCCTAGACCTCAGCTTTCACTGTAACACACTTCCATTACTCCTGTCCAGCATCCAGAAGTATCTAAGCAAGCTAAGCATACAAATATCAATCTGGTTTGCAGGATTATCCCACCAGCAACACCTCCATCACAGGGAAGAAACATTAATGTACAATGGTAAGGGTGCGTCCTTTCAGTTCCTTACCTTTTGTCTGAAGTACAAAGCCAAGAAAAACAACTAGGCTTCTTATCAGAACTTCCACGTGCCATTTATGCCACATGGCTAAAATTCTAGAGTCCAGCAGCATAAAATTAAGTGTAGTAAACATGCCTTTCTGGCTGCACTATTATTAATAAGTGCCAGGGGATGAGGTTCTAGCAAGCTCTTGAACCAGTCTGGGCCCTGCCAGTTGATAAGAGTGATAAAGTTGAGAGTCGTGTGGGAATTGCATTGGCTTGAAAATTACTTTGAGATCTTTGTGCTTTGATGAAACATATCCAAGAGGAGACAGTAGTTACAAAGACACAGATTAAAAAACTACATTTGGTATTTTCACTTTGGCAATAAAGGTGTCCAGATCCATCCACAATGGGAAAAAGCTTGCAAAACAATTTAAATCTTCCCGAAAGTTCTATGAAATAATACAGTAAGATCAAATTCAGCAGCAGAAAGACAGACTGGAATTCATCTTTTTTGTACAAGCAAAGTGATTTTAGGTGTTCTATAGTATATACAAAGCAATTTAAAAAAAAATCAGAAACCTCATACAGCAGGATGCTGGAAATTATAGTCTGCAGGCCTCAGAAATGATAGTCTGCAACTCACAAAGAAATAATTCTAACCAATTTAGAAAAGAAAAAAACTGAACAAAAATCTCATTTATCCTTGGTTATCTTTTTCCCAAATGCAAAATCTGTTTTACTATTATTATTATTTGTCATTTTTACAAACTTTACTGTCATACTGTAGCACTTGACTAATACAGCATCATGTGAAGTGTGCTTGGAATCATGTTTTCTTATTTTTGGGGGGAGTCTAGTAGTAGAGAATTGAATGCATAGGGTCCACATCGTAAAGAGGTGAACAGCAAAGAAACGGAAGAGGAGTGCAAGGGGTGCAGCCCCTCTAATAGCAGATACATCCGTTTTGAGGTGTTCTCCCAATGGGCTGCAACTCACTCTTACCCCCTTGCTCTTCTTTATTTCCATGGCACAGACCAGTTATTATTGAATGAAGGTACATAAAAGGCTTCAACATCATAACTACCTGTCTTTATTTACAGTTATTTCTTGAAACATATATTATCACACATTCTTAGATTCTATCCTGTACACATCTCATTGTGGATTTTACACAGAAATTTCAGTAAAGCAGGATCCCCTGTTCTGTGGTTTTCCTTATAAAAGAGCATTAGTAAGTACAGATTCTTAAATGGATAAACCAGTGATGCTCTAGAAAATAGGTATAAAAAAAAATACACAGGTCACTTGGCCTTTGCAAGAGAAATGGCTGGTAGTGCAGGGGTGGAAGAATGAAAATTCTGACTCGACATTGATTTTTTTAGTGCCCTTTAGACCTAGTCAGTATCAAGGGTGAACTCTACTAACAGAAGCTGTAACAGTCCCTGCCACTGACCAGGGTCATAAAACAGGATAACCAAACAAGAACCAAACAGAGAGAGCTGAGAAGTTTAAAATCCCAAGCCATTTCTCTCTCTCTAGGCTTTTCTGATAAAAATCATTGTGTCTGCAGCAAAACCAACACAGAGAATAGGAATAGCCAGGTGGGGAGGAGGAAGACAAAATTATTCACATGCTGCTTCTATTTATTCCTCAGAGAGCACCACAGCTGCAGGGAATCCTGAGTAGATGTTCACTGCCAAAATTAATGTTACGTAGAAAGAACAAACATGAAACGCCTCATTCTCCATTTTGCTGGTTTTGCTGCTAATACGAATCCTTTACACACCTCACTGCATGTGGCCATCATTCTTTTAAGTACCTGACAAACCATAAGCACATTACCCTAATCCTTCACTGAAAACAGCTCCATAAAAACTGTCAACAGTTGGTTTGTAAGTATAGCCATCAAATTAACAAAATGCCTTTTTTTTTTCCAGGAAATTCACCATTTAAGGAGAGGAAAGCAGGCAAGCATAACTGTGCACCGCCACCTATGTGGGACAATTACATATTTGTGTGAGTGACTCATTTCTTGTCATACTTAAATGCACATTGTGCAGATGGAACTATCCATTGATATTCAAGCTTTGTATGTTAACATCATGCACCCTTTTCAACTAGAGCAGAATTCCAGTTAGTGAATGAAAGAAAGAGCATGCAGGGGAGATGCTGCTCCCTTATTACTGTAACTATTTCCAATTCCTTAATTGAAGTTATGAAGTTGCACTGGGGCATAAACCAGCAAGTGTACCAGGAAAGAATAAGGACTGAAACCAGCACGAATAAGGACTGAAAAAGTTCAGAGAACCAAAATCCTAATATTGCGTATCATAATGGAAGTGTAATTTTCACTTCACTTAAAAAAAAGTAATACCCTCTTATGGGAGGAAATGCAGGAGACCATGTAGAGCTCTGACAACTACTCAGACTCTAAAAAATCTAAAAACTCTGCATAGCCAGACAACAGATACCGCAAACTTAAGACAAATGTGAAACTGCCCAGAGATCTAAAGCATGAAGTTTATGTGAAAGCATATGAGAAAGGGATCTCAGAAGATAAGGAAAGGCAAATAAAATTAAGAAGGAACAGAAAAAAATTAGGAAAAAGTCTCTAAGAGACTGTTGGTGTATGTTAAGATAAATGCTTCCTGGAAAATGCTGGCTGATATCCGCAAAGAATCTCCCCTTTGATTTCACAGAATCATAGAATAGTTTGGAGTGGAACGGACCTTTCAAAGGCCAGCTAGTCCAATAACCCTGCAAAGAGATGGGAAACCTTCAGCTAGATCAGGCTGCTCAGAGTCCTGTTCAACCTGACCTGGACTGTTTCCAGGTATGGGGCATCCACCTCCTCCCTGAGCAACCTGTTTTACCACTCTCATTGCAAAAAACTTCTTCCTTATATCCAACCTGAATTGATTCTATTTAAAACCATTACTCCTTGTTCCATCACAACCGGCCCTGCTAAAAAGTTTGTCCCCACCTTTCTTATAGACCCCCTTCAAGTACTGGAAGACTGCTGGGAGGTCTTCCCAGAGCCTCCTCTTCTTCACTCTGAACAAGACAATTCTCTCAGCCTTTCCTTATAGGAGAGGATTTAACCAATTATTTCATTAATGATCAGAGGTGATTTCACTAATGCATGGATAAACTGGTCTTAACACACCTGTTACTATACTAGGATATTTGCAGAGATACCTGCTTTCACCAACAATTTCTTCTTACCAAAACAATTCTCAGAAATGCAACCAGGCTTTTTGTTGTTTGGTTTTGTTTGTTTTTGATGTACATTAAAAAAGAAAAACTCAATCACACAGTCTCCCCTTGTTAGGTTTCACTGATGCTGCGGCCAGTCATTCCTGCTAGAGTACTAGAAGTAATTAATCTGAGGAGATCGGAAAAGTCTTGTGTTCCAGGATGAAGCATTTTTAACCATATAAAAAGTACTATCCTTAAAAGTATCCTTTGTAATATAAAAGAACATCATTATATTCTTAAGTCTGTTTCAGACACCCCAGAATTTCAGTTGCCTTCTCTCAGAATGATAACAGACTGAAACAATGAAAGCTTTAGTGTGTATAGGCATGAAGTTTGGCACTAGAAGCAAAATTTTCCAGTTGTTTTCCAACTTATATTCAACTATATTTCCTGTCTGGAAGAACTGAATTTCTGTTATCTACTGAAAAAGCTTATTCTTTCAGCCCAATATTGCGAAGAGCTCCTGACAGATGGCATGACAATGAGGTTTAGGATTTAATGTGTGACATAAAAAAATACACCAGAAACATGAAATGATTTTTTGCTGGATAGCTTGTACTCAGAAAATAGCTCATTGCTACCTCAGGAAACTCAGCTGGCAGAAAGCACCACATCAGCTTCTTTGCAAAGTCCACTTTCCTAATTGCAGTCTGAGGATTGCTGTCAAGACTGATGCAAACCTAAGACACAATGACGCTGTATTCCTGCATGACCAGGCATCCCTTTGCACATGCACATGCCCATCCCCCTAAACATGGGATACACTTTCGGTGAAAAAGCCAGCGACGTCATAAGCATTGTCAGAAGCAAGATTACAACAGCTGACTCTAAAATGGAAAGAGAAGCTTTGGACAGAGATGACCAAATAGAACTCTGGTCGTGTAGCAGCACTGCATGAATTTGGAAGTCCTTTTGGCCTACCACTTTCTGTGGTCCCACAGAGATATAAAGAGGGATTTTAGAAGTGGTTACACTTTTTACTGTGGCTTCCGTATTTTAAATAAAGGTGTTAAATCTCCCTCAAACAGATTGAGTTTAAAAAAAAAAAAGGAAAAAAAACTACAGAAAACCAAGAAACACCCCACACACACAACCCCCATGTATTTACAATCAATATCTCGCCAGACACAATACACGTGGGTGCATGCACACTTGTATTACCCATGTGTGAATTCTTCTTAGGTGAGTTTAAGCTCTGAGTATCTTCCAGAGGAAAAGAACAGAAGAAAATACATGCACATTCAAGGGTGGGGAGGAAGTGTATGCTGACCTCTGCATACAAATATTCCATAGGTCTCTTACTTTTAGGTGTCATGTGATTTAACCAAAATTCCAGAAGAAAATATAAAATCTGCTATTGCCCCAAAATATTTCCCTATCGCCTTGTTTCAACCTTAGTCAAGGACAACATTTCTTATTACCAATCTCTAAAAACAGTTATCAATCTCTTGACCTTTTACACATCTTGCCTGTCTTTTTCTCTTAAATATTTCACTTACTTTCTTTCTGTAAGTACTACTTCCTTGAGGAAAAGAAATACTACAATTACTATGATTAACTAAGACTTTAGGTAGCAAAAATATGTATCCATGCACTTGCTTTTCCCTTAACACAGTGAAGTCATGGCTTCCACAATCGACCTCTAATCTACTACATATAGATATTTCTTTCTCAAGTGATACTTGACATCAGGCTGCATCTTTTAATTTACAAAGACAACAATGGTAATTTCATATTCCTTAAACACAGTAGCTCACTTTGTATTTTGCAAGGATCTTATCCTTTGATTTTATTCCAGCTCATCCTGCTTTTTAAGTCCCCATAATCTCTGCACATCTGCAAATTATTAGCACATTTTTCAAACTTGAAGTTCTGTCCAAACTCCATTAAAATTACCACCTTTTTATCTCAGATCTTGGCAGCTTATCTTTTTATATTCTACCTGGCTCTTTATTACATTGTTCATCTTTCCAGCAGGAAAAAGTCCTTTGCCACACCACATTCTCTAAGAACCCTACTTTTTTCTCTTGCTGTGCAGCTGGGTTTATTCAATCCTAATTTCACACAGACTACAGTTCATTATTTCATTGGTTACATTTATAACTTGAGATACTTTTTAAAATAACGAATAACAATATAGGGAAATAGCAGAGAGTCTTTAAAAGTTTCTATTTAAATTCCTATTTAAAAGCCTAACACTACTGCATCCTCCATTGAGGAACTGTTGTCAGTCATCACAGTTGCACTGGTATCCATTTTGGATCATGAAAGAGGGAAGAACTGCAGACAGGAGAAAAAGAATACAGTATGCATGCAAAGGCAAACCACTCTCCTGCAAGGTCAAACAAAGAGAATTTTAGAAGCCATTCCCAGTAATGTCTTTATGCAGGTTTTTCTGACCTAAGCAAAACCTTCGAACCAAAAAAACTCCCAAACCAACCAAACCCGCCACCACAAGGGTCCTGCATTACTTTCATCTAAAGAAAAAGGAATTCTCTCTACCCACATATAAATGAAGCAGTCAACAGCTTAAAGAGAGCGCTTTTCATAAGATTAGCCTTTTTAAAACAGCATTTTATTATAGTCCATTTATTAATAGAGAAGGTTCATAAATACCAGTACTTTTATACATTCAGATAGAAATCAACACAGAAAAAACACGCTTTCTCTCTTTGCCCACATGACTTCAGTTCTATTGAGATGTCATAAACCCCAAAAGGTCTGACAGATATTAGATAATGTCACTGAACCTCACTCTGTCTCTTTCTCTCCTAGAATATTTCTTCAGCACTGATAATTATATCACTTCTAGGTACTTTGGCCCTTTTTCAAATGTAGATAACATGCAACACTTGAACAGTCGCTTACTCATGCTGCAAGTATAAACATCACTGAGATACCCACAGATGAAAGATGGCACCACACACACGCACCAGTATCCCTGGATACACAGCTGGAAAAATGCACGTACAAAACTACTAAAATATTCTAATGATGTGTGTACCACCACATGCATTCCCAGCTATCTCAGGTCCTGGAAATGTAAGTTTGGAGAAGTCCCTTCTGCAGCTTCCAGTGGCTACATCAGCAGTGAAGCAGAGTAAGAAGCACCCTTTCAGTGCAGGAGAACACGGTTTTGCACTTCTCCAGGCATTTTTGCCAAAATCAGCAGGCAGACCACAAGAACCTGCCCTCTGTTCACAACATCACTCTAATGTTACCTTATTCTGTGACGAAGCAAACATCACTGTTCAAAGCAAAGACTTTAGTACTCCAAATTTTCACGCAGGTTTCCACCAGCTGCTTTTTCAATGTTTATTTGGTGGGGTTTTTAGCAGTACTTTCAAAAGCGTTTGTACAGATAATAGCTTGGGGGTCATCAGTTTTTCTCCACATTTGCATAGCATGAATTTTCGCAAAAAAAAAAAGTGATAAAGTATTTTGCTGCATTTAACTAGCTGAAAACCAATCTTTTTTGTAAAAAGGTAAATCAAGGAGTTTATTATCAAAAAGGAAGAAGCAGAGACTTCTTCACCTTTGTAGTCTCACATTCAGAACTGTATTTCAAAACCGCAATAATACTTTCTCATGCATATAGCACTGACATGATTTTCACAAGAAACAAAACATGAACCCATATTTCCCCTAGTGAGACTGAAAAGCCCATTCCCAAAATAAGAGGTCTTCCATCATGATTTTGTAAATAACCACCGCAGCGATATGTCAGTTAGTTTAACAAATTTTTAGAATAAATTTATCACACCAGAATGCTGATGTCTCAACACAGTCCAGAATAGTGAGCAATAAATAAGTAAAAATAAAAGCTCACTAAATTTTTTTATTAAAAAAAAACCAAACCAAACAAAACCCAACATCAAAATTTGAAGGCCTGGATTTTTCCTCTTTCTACAAGTATATTGACAGTAATCTTGACTGTTTTCTGCCACTCTGCTCCAACCCACCATCCAAACACAACCTCAAAGCCTTTCAATAAATGAAGGCTAAAGCCAAGAAGAATAATTTTCATGTTGCGTTCATCCTTTCTGAGATATAGGAATGAGACACAGTTCCACAGTGTCCATAATATGACTCTGTGATTTTAATATACTTACAGAATGAAGGACAGAAAGCTAGCCTCCAACATGAATTTCATCCAGTTAACCAAACTGTCGTAGAGGCTTATATAATTCGGAAGAACTTTTGATGGTTTACTCCTCCCATTTTAATGAAGCTTTACCCTTGAGATGTTTCTTAAAATCTGATTTGGCATTGGACCAAAAAGTACTGTGCTTATGCATAATAAGTTCCATATACTGGAGTAGGAATTTCCTTGATACTTTTGCCTTAAATGAAATGGACACACCTTTATAGCACTTGCTCTCCACAGAATGGAAATAAATGTATTTTTCATTTTGTTTTCATTTTTTAAAAGGAGTGAATCATCCCATTTTCACTGGATGCAAAGTAGGAGCAAGTAAACAGGTCATGCTATTAAAAACTCACCAAAAATATCCTGAATTGTATATAACCCCTCATTATAGGCTGCTAAAAAATAACACCCTGTATATATAGATTTTCTAAGAGAAGCAGAATTCTTCAAGAGTTGTGATAGTATATGTGTGGACAAACAGGTGTCTGCCTACTAGATGCTAGATGTTGCTGCTGTCTTTTCAGTTTTTCAGCAACAGATAATTCTACTTCTTTTTGATGGTACTTCATTTCTTTAAGCTACAGAGTTGAGTCCTATGTGATTTTTTTGTTGTTGTTGTTTAAATATGGAGGTCAATGGATGCCGAGGTTTTCACACACCAGTTTATATCTAAGAGAAACATGAACTCAGAGATCAGATGGATTTTAAAAGATCATCACAATTAAAAAGGAGCTATTCAGACCACACGTTTGGAGAGAGACCCTGTGTTAGTTTCACAGTCATGCATGCATCTGGAAAAGCCACTGGTGTTACCATAAAATAATTTGCAAAACCTTTAAAACTGGGGTAAGCCAATAATCACAGTGACTGTCTGATCCCTCCTATTATAGGATGAACTCCTATTCCTAACCATCAATGGAATGGCTGAAGCAAGGATCCAGCAGCAGCTTTGCTAGAAAACTGCTAGACAGAATATCCCAATATTTCAATGCTTTATTTTGACTCCAAGTAAAATATTTCCCATTAAAATCTATTTTGAAAATATTTGAGGGTTTTTGGCTACTGAAATCTGACCATTATATTTCAGTAAGTAAAACTGCTTACAATTCATTTCTTTCTAAAATTTTTACTAGTACAGTTTTATTTCATTTCAGGCTGGATATTCTACATGTACTGGCATTACAATATTAAAGGTTTTATCAGAGGAAATTATCTTGCCTTCTTTTTCTCTAAATACAGCTTCAAAACTCATTGGATTTCCTTTTTTCCTACTGAAAATTGACAAAACTAGATTAACAGTTTTTTTATTTGAATTATTGCTGGAAGGAAACTAATCTGTTAAAAGTGTGATTCAGTTCTAGGTGTCAAGTGCCTCACGAAAACAACATGGAAATTTTCTCCCTGCCATTGCCACACCCACACAGTGTCAAAGATCAGAATAGCAGCATCACCCTGTAGACTTCCAAGCATAACAAAAAAACTGGAGGGAAAAAGAAGGAATATTAAAAAAGAGGATTATAAACACATTCCTGAAAAGCCTAACTTGTAGGTAGCTCAAACTTCCTTAAATTACTTGGGTTCTTCAGATAGGACTAGCAGAAATTTACCGCGTTTATGTAAAGTGTGATGCATTTAAGTTTATTAAGTAAGGATTTAAAGCATTTTATTATAAAGTACACATTGCTACACAGTTTCTGTTTTCTGACAGAGGGAAGCAAATATTCTAATGGATTTGCAAGCTGCATTTTTAAAGTGAAAAAAGGACATGTATTTAAGCCATGATCATAACTTGATGTCTCAACAATACAATTTCTTCTTGCGCTACTGGAAGAGAACATCTTTGACTCCATTCAGGATGTACTAATTTGTACAACTATAAAATAATGAACAAAACAGAAGCAGCAGAAAATATGAATAAATTGGATCATATTTTGGACCCCAGTCTTAGCCTACATATAGAATAGGTGGAAAGAACCCTCTATTGCTCCCTTCTGGTTCATTCCAGCAGCTTCCTTTGTAGGTTTGTTTTATTATTTTTCACAGTTGCAAGAGTTCAAACATCCCAAGAGTAAAAGAATGTGAGATTCCTTGGAGGTTTTCAAATGGAATTTTGGAATGAGTCATCACCAGAAACATTTCCAATGTCCCACCCCAGACGTGACCCGCTAAAGCAAAAAGATTGATTAGAGCTGTTGGCTACACAGCAGCAAAATTTTCTGATATATTCAAAACATTCACAAGGTGTCTATTCAGCGCCATTTAGCTTGAAGGCAAGAAAAAACAGGTTTTGACTAGGATAGCTAGATGTAACTGAAAAGATTTTCTTAAAGTTAATTAATTATCAAAAATACTCAGTGCAAAAGAGGAAATATTAAGACTGTCATTCAACTGTAATTTGAAAGTCAACCCACCTTTATGAAAACACCCACAAAAAACTTCAAATAATTTTCATTTGCTGTATTCTACCCCATTTCTTAAAGAATAACCTGAAAATTATTACAAGCTACTCATCCTAGACTCATTTAACATACCAATAAAAGAGTAGTTTCATATCAACATCAGTAATACTGAGGTGTGCTCTATGAAGTAATTGGTAAACTGACAGATTAAACAGTGAACCTTTCTTGAATTTCCTGCAAGCAGAACAGGAAAAGTAGTCACCATCAATAACCAAGTCACAGAACATTGTCTATTCCTGATGAGAGTGCCTTTTTTATATAAATATTATTAAAACAACAACAGAAAAATGCCAAACAAACCTTACCTCGCACCAAAAAGAATCCAAATAATGAACACTGCAATTCCCACTATGGGGTTAACAACAGCATCTCAAGCTGTTTCCTAAGCTCCAAGGACAGATGGTTGAAGAGACTACACGAATGACTTCAGGGTTACTCACTGTTAAGGGATTCTCTACTTTAGCAAGGAATACCTTTTAGGAAAGCATCTCCATCACTGCTGCTATTGTATCAATAACATTTATATTAAAAACACAACAATGGAGAGCAGCAAGGTCACTCCTCTGAGTCACTAAACTCCCAAATGACTCCTATGTTACTTTCATGACCAAACTACCATCATTGTTTACTTGCTGTTAAACAGAAATCTGCAAAATGACAATAAGAACGAATAGATTTGAGTTCTGCTAAAGACACTTTGTACCACACACCACCATTACTGCACTCCCTTGAATGGCACTTTCTTTTAACATACATGTACGTACAGCATGCACTCATGGATTTTACACACATATCTATAAAGTCACTTCTTCAAAATATGAACTTTGTTTTCATCTATGAAGCAAACATGGAAAACTTTCTACATGAATAAGCAGTGTTGCGTGCTTTGTTTGAACAGTAAAGAGCTTCTAAGATACCAAAATCATGTATAATTGTATCCCGCACATGCAAATAAAAGGAATTTTCCCTGTTGGCACTGTTTGTAGAACTTCTCTGAAACACTGAAGCATATGAGACATACCTAAAGCAACTCTCGCTCAGGAGAGCATTGCCTCAACTCAGACTTCAGACTCATTCTTTGGAAAGTTTATACTACAATCCCAACTGTGCAAACACTACCTAATGTTAGTGAACTAAACTAAAATCATAAACGTAGTTTCACCCATGGAAAACTCCTCACATAAACAAAGCTGTCAGATGTTAAACTTGGACTCCATGAGAGCTCTAGGAATTGCACAAAGATCCAGTGCCACAGGATGTTTGGCCCTTTCTTCTGACAGGCCATCTAAAAAAGCTACAAGAATCCTTCTCTCAGTAATTTGCCAGGAGACTTTAAAATTCAGAGAGTTTTCAGGCAGTGAGAAATTTGAAGGGATTTAAGAAAAAGCTATAAGAAAGTTAATCTATTCCCAGGGAAAAACTCAAATAAAATGCCTACTAATTAATGAACTATAACTGATATATATAGATATTTTCCAAAATTTAAGACTTCTGAAGACAATAATGGATTATAGATCCAAACAACCTACAACAATCTCTCGATTATTTTTCCGTTACAACTAATAATACCGTACTTTATATAAGATTTCAAAGTGTGTAATAGCTCCTAGTCTCTCAAAAATTTTGCTTGTTTCTGTTGGAAACTGTGGCCAAAAAAAATCACGTCAACATACTTCCAAATAAGTACAAAATTAAGGGCAAATATGTACTGAAGACAATCTCCTAAATTGTCAGTTTCACTTACGTGGATTTGTAGTATATTATTTCACTCCTTTCAGTTTTTTATTTCTTCTCCATTACAAAATTGTCTATACAAATATAATCTGAATGTAATTTTTTTCTTTTTATTGAAGTTATTATACTCTACTTACTTATCAGTTGCCTGTCTGTATTAATATCAGAGTAAATACCTCACAACTTCAACACGAGATGAAGAGATCTAAAACGTCTCTTCATTGCTGACACAACGCTGAACTTAGCCTTTTATGAGTTACAAAACTTCATTTAAGTGCAGTGTTTTTAATGAAGCCCTGTTGACTTTGGGCTATCTATATTTGTCACCAGATCATCATGCCCTGCAGGATATAAGAATTTCTATGCAGTGATGTTCTCAATCTTTGCTTGCCTACTTATGTTCAGACTCCTGCTACATCCAAGTTTCAAACACAATCCACAAGTTGCCCTTTTCTAATATACATTAGGAAATCCTTCAGCATCAAATGATAACTACAAAGGAAAAAAAACAACTGCATGAACTAAAATATCTTGAAATAATATCTCATTTGAAAATTAGTTTTCCTCCCAGAAAAATATTTAGCACGAACACAAAAATATTGTCCTGTTGCCTTCAGGCCCTGAAATAGAAAAGGTACCATGCTCCATCAAGGACAGGAGGACCCGTCAGATCTCGTCCACCCTTCTTAAATACTTTTTTTGTGCAGCATAACGCCCTCAAAAGGGCTCAGAGTGGAGAGAAACCAGTAAATTAGAGAAGCAGTACAAATAACAAAACATATTCTAAACTATGAATATGGAGTGCTGCACCTAAGACCCAGAGGCATCCCCAAGCAGGAGCCCTACAGAAATCCCAAGAGTTTTTACAGCCGGCCGTGGTACACCTTGATGTTCACTCCACAGCAGCAAAACCTGCTCCAGAAAGGCAGATCTGCAAACCAGTGATCCCTTTCATGTTAAACCAGTAGCAATCCATCTTAAAAGCCTTTTGGCACTAGATACAGAGACAGTGTGATTTATATGTTAAGGTATCAATAAAGTCCTCAGAGATTTAATTGAACACCCTATTCCTGTATGCTATTCTGTTGACTTACTACTACACTAGGAAGCAATACTTCTAATTTAGCACACAATTTCTGTACAGGTAAAATTCCAGACTGAAATAAGAAATTGTCGGGACATAAAAGCGCTCCAATTCCAGAAAGAATAAATGGCAAAACCCTTCTTATCTAATAAAAATATAGGCCTTTCATATACATCATTTTCCTTTTGAGTTTGATCTGAGGATTTTCAGTAAACCATTTGGAAAATCTTTTGCCTTTGAAATATCAATAGCTGTGCAATGATAATAATTTTATCAAGGAAAGGATCCAGTTTTACTGGCCATAGCGGTTGGAAAGAAAACCCCATCAAAAACAACAACAGCCCACACCCCAAAAAAAATTCCATAAGCAAGCCTAGGAAATTGTAGAGAAAGGAAAAGAAAATACCAAACTGCATTTTGTTGACACTGACCATCACTTTCCCAGATAAAAAATGAAAACTACAAGGTTTCTAAGTGCCCCTGAGGAAACTTATTTCACAGCTACCATAATTTGCCATCTGCAACTTCCTTCTTTAATGAAGCCTTTAGAATAGACTTCATTGCAGATGAGTAAGAACTGTTAACTCTTCATTGTGGGGGTTTTGACAACTTGGGCAAGCTCTTTTAAGTTAGAATTTCTTGCATATTAAAATGTAGGTTTATCCTTCCCTACATGAATCATGACACACTCTGTTAGCCTGTTAGTCAGCAAGAACATACCAGTGGCACTTTGAAAGCTGACTATCCATTACCGTCTAATGATACATTCCAACAATCTGCCAAAACTGCACAATGCAGAACTTCTCATCTCCATATGCTATAATAATAGAGGTATGATTGATGCTTCATATATTTCATTGTTCACATTATTCAACGAGAAGTTCAAACAGATATGGAAAAGATTCTCCTAAAATTATTACACGTTGCTCTTTTATTTTGGTAATCAGGTTTAAAATCATCATTTAAAGATTTCTTAACTTATTCAAAAAACACTCCCAACAGCTATTGAAATAATTTAAAGACCATTTGATAAATAACATATATTACAAAACTGATTCACCTGCAATTATTTTTAGGCCTTTCTTACTTTCTAAATAAACACCTGCATCAACATGATTCTGAGATTTACATTCATTGCTGTATTGTCACCTCAACCTTTCATTCTCCATCTGTCTCATTCATCACTTTCAGTCTGTCATGACGTATGCAAGGAGTCCTTTAAAGAATATCCTGTAGCTAATACAGCAGACCAAAATGCATAATAATGTACCCAAGAAAAACATGAACAGGTGATATTGAAACTGGTGTGTTGCAGTGTTTGTCATTTAACAGTCCGAGTCATGGTCACTTCCCTTTATGTTCACAATTATGATCATCAGCACATCTGTGACAACCTTCATTTTGTACTTGTGTTTAATTTACCTACATTTCTTCTTATCCTCAGACTTAACAGTCTGTTAAACCACAACATCATAAAATTACATTTAAAGAGAAAAACTGCTTCCAACACAAAAGCATTGATTTACCATACTGTCACCATGCCTCCAAGACATCAATTAAAGGAATAAAAGAGACAAACAGCTAAAACATTAAATACCCTACTTTCAACTCATCAGTTCTTCTTTTCAATCTCACCAATGGCTTTTTCATCCCCCTACCCCCACATATATATTTCAACTCTTACCTCCTCCTGCAGCTGTGATCATGCTTTATGAAGGCTTAAACTGAAATCTGCACAGCTGTGTATATATTTATGGCCCAAGTTAAAGCTATAGACTAGCTCTTTAGGAGGAAGAGTGGTTTGTCAGACTAGCATAATGGAGGTTGACAATAGCACCATAAACATGCAGTAAAATGGGAAATGGAAAAATTCATCAAGCTGCACAATCTCAGTGCGTGAGATATCCAGATATAGCTAAACAACTAATAAAAATTAAATGGAAATACACAAAGAATAACAGGTGTTTGGGGGGGGGGGGGGGGGGGGGGGAAACAGAGG